>LR749671.1:1930457-1990998 GCA_902729485.2 Mus minutoides | reverse complement strand
ACCTTTAACCCCAAAACTGTAGAGGCAGAGATAGAAGAATCTCTGTGAGTTTGAGACCACCTTGGTCTACATAGTAAGTTCCTGGCCAACCAGAGTTATATGATGAGACCCTATCTTAGAAAGCAGGGTGGGAAGGGATGAGACAGAGGCCACAGCTAAATATCTTATAGAGAAGAGAGCTAAGACTGTTAGTGGAAGAATCCTCACATGGGCTAAGTCTTGGGTTTCATACCCAGCACAAAAAATAAAAGGGGATGGGGAGAGAGAATTCAAAATCCTTGTGACTTTTAATTCTATGCAGCATCTAAAGTATATTTTTTAGATTTATGGCAAGTATTTTTTATTAGTGTTTTTCCTGCATGTATGTATGGGTACAACGTGTGAAATGCTCACAGAGCCCAGAAGAGGGAGTTGGGTCCCTGGTGTGGGCTGGGGGGCGGAGGTGGGGATGGTAAGGGCAGAGTGTCTCTGTGTTTTTTTCCAAAAGGAAGCAAGAAGACAGTTTGGTACAACACAACTTAATAGTGTTGCTTCCAACACTTTTTTCTCTTCCAGGTGCCTAAAGTCTGACACTTGGTGATTTCTTTAGGCATATTTAAGTACAGCACTATTTGGTGAAAACCTCTGGTGATAATTAACTCAATCTCATGTGCACAACAAAACATAGATTTATTTTACTTTTTTTTTTTTTTTTTTTTTTTTTTTTGAGACAGGGTTTCTCTGTGTAGTCCTGGCTGTCCTGGAACTCACTCTGTAGACCAGGCTGGCCTCGAACTCAGAAATCCGCCTGCCTCTGCCTCCCGATTGCTGGGATCAAAGGCGTGCGCCACCACGCCCGGCTAAAACATAGATTCTTTAGATCAACTGAGAAAAACAAATTCATGATAAGGGTCGGAAGCTAGAAACTCTCCAGGCCACAGCACAGGTCACAGCACTAGAAAGTCTCCAGGCCACACAGCACAGGCCACAGCACTAGAAAGCACGTCCACTCCAGCCTTCTGGGTAGAAAACAGGTTTTACAGGGCTGGAGAGATGGCTCAGCAGGTAGAGACTGGAGAGACTGCTCTTCCAAAGATCATGAGTTCAAATCCCAGCAACCACATGGTGGCTCACAACCATCTGTAATGAGATCTGATGCCCTCTTCTGATGCGTCTGAAGACAGCTACAGTTTACTTACATATAATAAATAAATAAATCTAAAAAAAAAAGAAAGAAAGAAAGAAAGAAAGAAAGAAAGAAAGAAAGAAAGAAAGAAAGAAAAAGAAAACAGGTTTTACATTCTTTCCCTTGAAGGAACAACCCCTTGTGCTCAATACACAATTTCCATACTGTTTGCCTATTTGTAAGCACAAAGACCTCTGTGCCCCCTATGCTCTGGAACTGGAGTTGCATATGGTTAGCTGCCCTGTGAGTATTGGGAACCAAACATGGATCCTCTGTAAAAGCTGCCAGTATTCTTTTTTTTTTTTTTTTTAGTTACTGAATCAGGTGCAGAATGTCCTTTAATATAGCATCAATTAATAAAAGCTAAGCTGCCCCCTACCTAGTAGAGCGGATGAGAGCCTTTTTTTTTTTTTTGAGCATCCTCTTTCTTCCTTCTTTTTTTTTTTTGTTATTAGATATTTTCTTTATTTACATTTCAAATGCTATCCTGAAAATTTCCTATACCCTCCACCCTCCCTGCTCCCCCACCCACCCACTCCTACTTCTTGGTCCTGGCATTCCCCTGTACTGGGGGGCATATAAAGTTTATAAGACAAAGGGGCCTCTCTTCCTAGTGATGGCCGACTAGGCCATCTTCTGCTACACATGCATCTAGAGACATGAGCTCTGGGGGTACTGGTTAGTTCATATTGTTGTTCCACGTAAAGGGTTGTACACCCCTTCAACTCCTTGGGTAATTTCTCTAGCTCCTCCATTGGGGGCCCTGTGTTCCATCCTATAGATGAATGTGAGCATCCCCATCTGTATTTGCCAGGCACTGGCATAGCCTCACTCAAGACAGTTATATCAGGGTCCTTTCAGCAAAATCTTGCTGGCATATGCAATAGTGTCTGGATTTGGTGGCTAATCATGACCATAGGTGTGTGGGTTCAATTCTATTCCATTGATCTACCTGCCTGTTGCTGTACCAGTACCATGCAGTTTTTATCACAATTGCTCTGTAGTACAACTTGAGATCAGGCCTGGTGATTCCACCAGAGGTTCTTTTATTGTTGAGAATAGTTTTTGCTATCCTAGGTTTTTTTGTTATTCCAGATGAGTTTGCAAATTGCCCTTTCTATCTCAGTGAAGAATTGAGGTGATATTTTGATGGGGAGTGCATTGAATCTGTAGAATGCTTTTGGCAAGATAGCCATTTTGACTATATTACTCCTGCCAATCCATGAGCATGGGAGATCTTTCCATCTTCTGAAATCTTCTTCAATTTCTTTCTTCAGAGACTTGAAGTTCTTATCATACAGATCTTTCACTTCCTTAGTTAGTCACACCAAGGTATTTTATATTGTTTGTGACTATTGTGAAGGGTGTTGTTTCCCTAATTTCTTTCTCAGCCCGTTTATTCTTTGTGTAGAGAAAGGCCATTGATTTGTTTGAGTTAATTTTATGTCCAGCTACTGCACTGAAGCTGTTTATCAGGTTTAGAAGTGCTGCCAGTATTCTTAACTGCCAAGCCATCTCTCCAACCCCAGCTTAGAGCATCTATTCTGCTCTTCCACTGAGCCTAGATTGTCTAGCACACATGAGAGTATATAACCTGACCACATGACCACTTCATGGTAGGGTTAAGGGTAAGGTTTGTGTAAATACGAGAAAGTAGACTTGATATGTCTATGAGATATATATATATATAGAGAGAGAGAGTGGATTAACCAAACAGCAGACCAGGCCAAGGTGATTCCACGTGGGAGAGGTTTATTGTGCAGGGATAAAGGGATCGAGGAAGCAGGTAGGAGGGCAGAGAAGAGGAGAAAGAGAGAAAGAGGGGGGAGAGAAGAGAGAGAAGAAAAAGAGTGAGGAGGGGATGACTTCCTAATTTATGCGGAAAATGACACCATTGAGGGTGGGGAGTGAGCCAAGTGGATTGTGGGATTGAAGGTCATTGTCCTGGCAATGCAGGTCAAGGGTCACATAGTTAGGCAGGGCTTGGAGTGTCCTCTTGCTAACAAGACTTAACAGAAGACTAGACATAGCCAGGAAGATCTAAAAGAGAGGAGAGAATAGCAAGAAATAGAGAACAGAGGCAATAAAGTGAAAGAAGCAGGAGAGAAGAACATGGGAGTAGCAGGGTTATAAGGATGATAGCTGAGGAAAGGGAAGCCTGTGAGCAGGAGGGAGTATAAGGTAGAGGAGAAGGTGAAAAGAGACAGGGTGCTAGCATGGACTTTGAAATGTATAACAGCTACCTGTTAATACTGAGGGAACCTAGAGGGCAGCCTGGCCTTTGACATGCTAATAGGCATCAGAGGTAGCCAATTGTTGTAGTTTGAATAGGAATGGTCTAAACAGGCTCATAGATTTGAATGCTTGCTAATTAAGGTGTGGCTCTTTTGGAGGAAGTATGTCAATGGGGGTAGGCTTTAGGGCTTCTTTTTTTAGAGGAAGTTGAGACAGGTAACCCTGGCTGTTCAGGAACTCCATCTGTAGTTCAAGCTGACCTTGAACTTAGAGATCACCCTGCCTCTGTCTTTTAAGTCTTGTGACCATCATGGCTCATACCACCATGGCCCAGCCTGGCTTGAGCTTTAGAAACCCTAAAGGCCCAGGCTCTCTCTCTTTCCCTACTGCCTGCAGATAGATCTGGATGTAGAATTCCATGTCTGCCTAAGCGCTGCCATGCTCCCTACCACGAGGATTGTGGGTCTCCTTCTGCCCCGGGTCATTGGCCACCAGCCCACAAGGACAAAGGGAGCACACTCAATTAACAGGGTTTAGAAAAGCTAAACAGGGTTTAGTGAGCATGAATGGAAATAACGATGTTCCAGGATCAGCTTTCAAGAGACAGATCAACTTTATACAGGTGACTCAAGGGTAATATTGAAGGGCTATCAATACCCAGGGTAAGCAAAGGTCACTGGCGAAAGGCTGAAGTACCTAGATGCCTCATTAACATGGGGAGGCATTCCCGGAATTCAGGTGCTTCCAAAGCAATCTCACTAAGGTTATGTGGCATTCTGCTGGTAGAGGTTAGAAAGATTCCGGGCTTCTCGCACAATTTCAGAGAAAGAGAAGTCCCACTGGTAAAGTAGTCTGCCATTTTGCACCAAGCTCAGGGATTTGGGGTAATATCAGACTCAGATCTTTAGTTAACAGGACTCAACAGAGGATAAGGAACTAAACCTCTGAAACTGTGAGCAAGCCCCAGTTAAACGCTTTCTTTATGAGTAACTATGATTGTGGCTTCTTTTCCCAGCAATAGAAGAGACTGAGACACCACATGTCCCTTCTCTTCTACTATGAATAAGGGAAATTATTCTTTCTTTTTTTTTTTTTTTTTTTTTTTTTTTGGTTTTTCGAGACAGGGTTTCTCTGTATTGCCCTGGATGTCCTGGAACTCACTTTGTAGACCAGGCTGGCCTCGAACTCAGAAATCCACCTGCCTCTGCCTCCCAAGAGCTGGGATTAAAGTCGTGAGCCACCATGCCTGGCTCTCTCTCTTTTTTTTTTTTATAATTTATTTATTATATATAAGTACACTGTAGCTGTCTTCAAACACCCCAGAAGAGGGGTGTTACATTACAGATGGCCGTGAGCCACCATGTGGTTGCTGGAATTTGAACTCAGAACCTTCAGAAGAGCAATCAGTGCTCTTAACCACTGAGCCATCTCTCCAGAAATAATTCCATTTGATAGAGGGAAACTCTCTGTTCACAAGCTTAGTGCTGGGATCACAGTGTTTACAATGTCCCTATGCCTGGCTACTTTGACTTTCTCTTCCTCACCCCACCCCCACCTTTGGCTTTAACATGTATGTATGTGAACCATGTGCATGATACCTGAAGAGGTCAGAAGAGGGTGACAGATACCTGTGTCCAGTAGGCGGCGGCACTGCTTTTATGCAGTGTGTGTAAGGGGTTCCCACCTTCTGTTTTTCTGGGGTCTTAGGTGGATTTATAGGTCTGGTTTCTTTTTTCTTTTTTTTTTTTTAAAGATTTATTTTATTTATTATATGTAAGTACACTGTAGCTGTCTTCAGACACATCCATGTGTCCCTCTGTTCCAGATATAATTTAATAAGTATGTACCTGATAAAACTTTGCATGAAGCCCGGCAGTGGTGGCACATGCCTTTAATCCCAGCATTTGGAAGGCAGAGGCAGGCATATTTCTGAGTTTGAGGCCAGCCTGGTCTACAGAGTGAGTTTCAGGACAGCCAGGACTACACAGAGAAACCCTGTCTCTAAAATACAAACAAACAAAACAAAAAACTTTGCATGAACTAATTAGTTATATCAGTCTAAATCATGGATATTTCCGACACAGTGCAGAGCCTACTGTCTCAACATTTACACTCAAAATAAGAGTGAAGAGCTGCTTTGTAAAATGGAGTCACTTTGGACAAGACACTGCCTGCAAGCTGTTGTCTGGTATAAAATGGAGAAACGCAGCGGCTCCTTGTTTCACTTGGTGCTAATGTGGGAGCAGACATTGGGGTTCCCTTTGGTACATAATCTCCAATGTTCTTCCTCAGGCGTGGCTGACACTGGTGGCTAGAAAATGTGGTTCTATCCTACAGGTTCCAGTGGGTCTCTGTGAGAGCTCAAAGTCTGTATGTGCTCTCTTTTTTCCCAGGGACTATCTTAGACTGCTCAGCCGCTCACTTCTTAAAGTGGGCCACAAGAAAACTTGTTAGGAAAAAAAATGGCTAAATTACAGTCAGAAACTCCAGAAGTGGCCCCTTAATCCTGTTTCCACGTTCTAGAGATACCCACATTCATAGGAAAGGCTGAAACCCACTGACAAATACTTTGTAATATACTCAGCTATTGGATCCAGGAAGACTCTCATACCCCCCCCCCCCAAATATATTAATTCTCTCAGAGTATGCCTTAATACCAGCATTCAGGTGGCAGATGCAGGAGGATTGTTAGGTCTATGAAAAAGACCCCACTCGAGTCTCAGGAGTTTGCGCACACAAGGAATCACGAGAGACCATCTTGATGTAATACACATGAGGGAGGTTTAATCACGGAACTCCACGGGACGACACCCAACCCATGCAAGAGGTGGAAGAGTCGACCACGAGGCTCAAAAATTAGAAGTTTATAGAGTAAATGGAGTGGGGGGGGGTTGGGAAATTGGCGCTTTCACATGATTGGCTAGTTCAAACATCAGCAAGAGGCAGGTAGCAGTTTGAGGTAATAGCTAACTCTAAGCCGGGCGTGGTGGCGCACGCCTTTAATCCCAGCACTCGGGAGGCAGAGGCAGGCGGATTTCTGAGTTCGAGGCCAGCCTGGTCTACAAAGTGAGTTCCAGGACAGCCAAGGCTATACAGAGAAACCCTGTCTCGAAAAAACAAACAAACAAACAAACAAACAAACAAAATAGCTAACTCTAAGAGACAAGGGGGTTCCAGTTTGGCCAGTTTTCATCCTGGCCAGTTCTTCAGGATCTCTGAGTTTAAGGCCAGCCTGGTCTACAGATCAAGTTTCAGGACTACACAAAGAAACCATGTCTGGGGCTGGGGGTGCAGAGGGAGTATTCTTGCTTGGAAGTGGGGTCTTTTCAGATTATTAGCTAGAATTAGATCATAGTGAGTCATGGAGGCATATATCTGCAATCTCAGCTCTTGGGAAGCTAAAGTAAGAGGATGAACATGAGCATTAAGCCAGCCTGGGCTAGAATATAAAACCAACAATAGAATAGAAACAAACAACAAAAACAAAACAAAAAACTATGGGCCAGAGGGATGGGCCAGTGAGTTACAGTCTAGGGATGGGCATGAAGGCACAAACCTTTAATCGTACTTAGCACTTGGGAGGCAGAGACAAGTAGATCTCTATTATTTCAAAACCAGCTAGTTCCGCAGAGAGAGCTCCAGACCAGACAGAGCCACAGTGAGACTCTGTCCCAAGACATAAATAAATAAAACCAAAGGGGGAAAATGAGGTCATGCTGGGTGGCCCTAAGCCTGTGGCAATATCTATCCTGAAACTTGAAGAAACATGTAGAGGGGGGAGGAATTCAGACAACAGGGTGGCATGAACTACTGTAGCAGTAAGCCAAGCAGTAACACCTAAAAGCAGAACAAAGTGGGACCCATGTCCATTCTAAGTATGCAAAGAAATGGCCTTATGACACCATGACCTGGACTTCTAGCCTCCAACAAGAATCAATTGTGTTGAGAGGACTGTCCAGTCCCCTGCCTCAGCCTCCTTGAGGTTTTGAGAAATGTCTTCACATCCCTGGCTGACATTATTAGGTCTATAACTTCTGTATAAGTAACAAAGCAAGTCCTGGAGTGCCTCCAACTTTCAGTGTGTTTATTTAAAATTGTATAATAGGGTTGAAGAGGTGGCCCAGCCCAGAGCTGAAGGAGACCAGTGTCAAAGTCCTAGAGATTCACTTGCTTCTAAAACCACCTGCAGTCCATGCATGGACATTTTGCTTGCCAGTATGTTTGTATACCATGTGAAGGCTTTGTACTAGAGGAAGTCAGAAAAGGGTATCAAATCCCCTTGAATTAGATGGTTGTGAAATACCATTTATGTACTGGGAATTGAACATGGGTCCCCTGCAAGAGCAACAACTGCTCTCAACCACTGAACCAATTCTCACAATGTATATCCATCCCAGCAGGTGCCAGAACAGCAAACTTTGAACTAGGCCTTGTTTCCAAGTGTCTTAGTCAGGGTTCTACTCCTGCACAAACATCATGACCAAGAGGAAGTTGGGGAGGAAAGAGTTTATTCAGATTACACTTCCACACTGCTGTTCATCACCAAAGGAAGTCAGGACTGGAACTCAAGCAGGTCAGGAAGCAGGAGCTGATGCAAATGCCATGGAGGATGTTACTTACTGGCTTGCCTCCCCTGGCTTCCTCAGCCTGTTCTCTTATAGAACCAAGACTACCAGCCCAGAGATGGCACCACCCACAAGGGGACCTGCCCCCTTGATCACTAATTGAGAAAATGCCTTACAGCTAGACCTTGTGGAGGCATTTCCCAACTGAAGCTCCTTTCCCTGTGATAAGTCCAGGCTGTGTCAAGTTGACACAAAACTAGCCAGTATACCAAGTATCAGATTGAAACAACAGATGAGAAGAACTGGATAAGGAACCTCTGCTTGTATCCTCTTGAGGAGAAAAGGCCTGGTAGAGCCTACAGACTTACCCTAAGGTCTTCACACCACTGTACCTCTAAAGCCACCCTGATCTTCTCACCAGGCACCTTCCTAAGTCTTAAATTGAGAGGAGCCAGGCTTCGGAGGAATCCTAACAACAGCCACTTTCAGGGCTGGTGTAGCCCAGCAGCAGAAGCCCTTGTCTATCATTCAGGGAACCCTTGAATGTGTCTTCAGTCTGACCAAAACAGGAGTGACTGCAGGCATGTACCCACTAGCCACTTCTGAGTCCAGAATTGTGGGATTGAGGACATGGGGCTGTGGTCCCTAAGGGTCCTTCCTGCTTTGCCTGCAGATAGGCATGTAACAGTTCTGGGTGTTCTTCAAACTGCAAATGCCTAGCTTCAAAGACTTCACATTGATCCAGGTCTACCCCTGTCTCCACTTGTCTTTTGGGAGACACCATTCAGCCTTTGTTACTAGCCTGCGGAACTTCCTGAAGATGTCTCTGACCACCAGATAGAGAGACTTCCAGAAGACTTCTCATGCTGGCTGGGGGAGTAGTGCTCACTGCTCCTTGAAATCTTGGGCTTAGGCTAAAGGAGGTGTCTGTAGCTGTTATTGACCTTCTGGGGGCAAATGAGTCTTGGGATCAGACAGCAGTGTGTCCTTTCACCTACTCTATCCCCCTCTTGTGTGTGTGTGTGTGTGTGTGTGTGTGTGTGTGTGTGTGCACATAAGTGTTTGTGTGTGCATGTGTATGTGTGTACATGTACATGTGTGTACACATGTGTATGTTTGTGTGTGTATGTGTGTTCTGCTGCACCCACTCCCAAGAACAAACATCCTCCCACTCCTTTCGTCTAGACCGCACTTCATGGAACCCTGAGACCTTGCTCCTCAGGTGGACACTCAGTCTCATGTTGCCTCATGTTGGGGTTAGTGCTGGAACCTTCCTTCAATCCAGCCACACCCTGCACTGTTTCATCTGCCGGGGCTCTCGATCATGGCTATTTCATCAAACTTACTTCTCTGCGTTGCTGGTCACTGTCTGAGTAGCATGGACCTTGGAAGGGTCTCCAGAACCTCTTGCATCTCCTCACACCCCTTCTCTACCTACCCTCAAGATAGCATTGACTTTTGTTTGTTTGTTTTGTTTTGTTTTGTTTGTTTTGAGACAGGGTTTCTCTGTGTAGCCCTGGCTGTCCTGGAACTCACAATGTAGACAAGACTGGCCTTGAACTCAGAAATCTGCCTACCTCTAGTATTGACTTTTAACACATATAGATAGCTGTTGGGTAGGGCCACATGGAACAATCTTGAGCTATTATTATTATTATTATTATTATTATTATTATTATTATTTTGCAATTTTCCTGCATTTATGTGCTAGAAACAGGCATTTGGGAGCTCTCCTTCCTAGAAGTCATTAGCCCCTCCTGGGGGTGCGGGGTGAAGGGTATTCATGTCCATTCTTTCTCTCTGGCTGAGGACAAAAACATTACTATCTTTTATCCTGAGTCAGCCTAGGGTCTCTGAACATGAAAACCTTCAAGGCAGACTACCCCCCAGGTTGTGTTCAGAAGACTAGAATACATCCTATAGCTGAAGCAATCAGCTGCTGAGAACCAGAGATCCCTTTGAGAAACTAAGACCATCAAAATGAGAAGAAACGGGATCTAGTTTGCCTTTCCTCCTGAGAATCAAGGAGTTTCACATGGCTGATAGAGCCAAAGATGGTTGCTTTTTCTTTGTGTCTTTTTTGTCTTTCTTTCAAGACAGGCTTTCTCTGTGCAGCCCCCAGGCTGTCCTGGAACTCGATTTTTTTTTTTAAGATTTATTTGTTTATTTTATGTATGAATACCCTATCACTGTCTTTAGACACACCAGAAGAGGGCATCAGATCCCATTACAGATGGTTGTGAGCCACCATGTGGTTGCTGGAAATTGAACTCAGGACCCCTGGAAGAGCAGTCAGTGAGTGCTCTTTACCACTGAGCCATCTCTCCAATTTTTAACCAGGCTGGCCTGAAACTCAGATCCACATTCCTCTGCCTCCCTAGTGCTGGGATTAAAGGCTTGCACCACCACTGTGTGTTTTCTTTTTTCTTTTCTTTTTTTTTTTTTTTTTTTTTTAAGATTTTTCAAGACTGGGTTTCTCTGTTTAGCCCTGGCTGTCCTGGAACTCACTCTTTAGACCAGGCTGGCCCTGAACTCTGGGGGCTGGAGAGATGGCTCAGCAGTTAAGAGCACTGAATGTTCTTCCAAAGGTGTGGGGGGGGGGAAGAAAAAAGAAAAAAAAAGAAAAAAGAAAAACAAACAAACAAACCCATAAAATTAAGTTAAATGTAAAAAATCTTTTTGATTTTGGTGTGGATAATACATATTTGCTATATTTTATACTGAAAGTATAAACTGTAAGGTGTAGCCCCACAGCTTCTGCTCTGAGTGCTTAATTCTAACTGTAGAGAAGTTCACTGAGTTGTATAAACTTTAAATCTGGTTAATTTTGGTGTGTGATTTTTTTATGTATCTGAAAGTTTTGCATAATAAAATTTATACAATTAAAATTATAGGGGCTGGAGAGATGGCACAGCAGTTAAGAGCACTGACTGCTCTTCTGAAGGTCCTGAGTTCAAATCCTAGCAATCACATGGCAGCTCACAACTATCCATAATTTCCATAATGAGATCTGATGCCCTTTTCAGGAGTGTCTGAAGACAGCTACAGTGTACTTATATGTAATAATAAATAAATCTGAACAAAAAAAACCTTGCTTCAAATTTAGCTCAAAATTGTGGAACCAGTTTTTCTCTTATGAATCTCAGGATTAACACCCTTAGTTCAATCCCCAGAATTGCCAAAAATTGAAGAAAAGAAATAAAGTAGGAAATGTTGCTTCACTCTACTTTGCCCTGAAGACTCTTTTCTTCATCTTAATCAAAGATCCAGATTTATTTGAGTAGAGATCCTGAGGTGGGAGGGATGGCTCCTAGGCTCTTGTTGGCAGAGCTGGGACTGAGTCTTACCAGCAGCCATTAGCCATCTATGGATAGATGCCTTCTCTCTCTTCCTCTTTCAAAATAACCAACATCCTTTCCAGATATGAACACACATCTAGGGCCAAGAATCAAGAGGGCTGCACAGCTGCCAGGGAATCTGTCTTTGAAACAAATCAACAAATGAACTATGGCAGGCTCTTGAAGCACATACTTCCAGTCCCTAAGGAGGCAGAGGCAGGTGGATCTCTGGGTTTGAAGGCAGCCTATTCTACAAAGTGAGATCCAGGAAATTCCATGATTGGGGGAGGGGAAAAAGATAAAGTAAAATTTTAGAAAATATCCACACCAATGCTGAGTGTCCCACAAAGCTGAGGAGAACTTCTGTTTGATGGAGAGTTAGAGTAAAGTTACAGGCTGAAAGCCAAAAATCTTAGGCTATCTTAAGTCCACCGAGAAGCCATTCAGTGGCCACCTATGCGTGTGACCTAGCATATTTTTAGAATGTACAAACAAGAAGACTGCTAGCTTCCTCCAAACCAAAGGCTATGTGTCATCAGGCCTTTGACAGTCTTGTGACTTTGCTGTGTCTGTCCTACCTGATGCCTGTGTATTTTAAGAGTCCTGATTCATGACTTTATTTTGTCTGATTACTATGGAAAACATCTTGAAACTGTTAGCCTGCCAAAACTTGGTATTTGTGAGAGTGGAATTCGTGTTCCCAGGCCACAGTCACTAATTACTTGACTCTAGAATAAACTATCCCCTTGAGGGAATTTTTTTTTGTGTGTGTGGACAAGGAAAACTCTCTCCATTTTGGTATAGAGTCAGCCTCCTCCCAGAGCAGGAGCTGAGGAAGGGAGTGTGCCCTCAAGAATGGTGACATTCTTCCTGTCCTTGAAGCCTCAAATTGCTCCTGTTTGGAGTGAGACAAAACATATAGCATATTAATTTATTTACTTATTTGTGGTGTGTGTGTGTGTGTGTGTGTGTGTGTGTGAGATATGTGTGAATACCTTTGTAAGTGAGTCTAAAGATCAAATGATAACTTTTTTTGGGTTGGTTCTATACTTCCTGGGTATGATCCAGGGATTGAACTAGGATTCTCAGCTTCAAGTGCATTTACTTTTTAATTTATTATTATTATTATTATTATTATTATTATTATTATTAGTTTTTCAAGACAGGGTTTCTCTGTATAGCCCTGGCTGTCCTGGAACTCACTTTGTAGACCAGGCTGGCCTCGAACTCAGAAATCCACCTGCTTCTGCCTCCCAAGTGCTGGGATTAAAGGCGTGCGCCATCACTGCCCGGCTAGAGAGATATTTTACTTTTGTCTTCCTGAGGGAAGGAAAACAGTGAGTGTGTCAGAGATGAAATTAAATAGGATAAAGGTTATTGTGAGTGAGGGTTGGGATGGACCAGCTTGTTTAATGTTTGTAGAAACCTACAGAAAGCTTCCTATAAACAGATGAGTAAGAGTGAGGCCAGTGACACCTGGTTCCTACAAGATGATCACTTCTGCTTTAAGGTAGAGTCTCATCTTGGTTGGAAATTGTCTTTGTCAATGTGACCTCAGCTTTGGGACATGCTTATCTCTCTTTATCTGTGCCTTCAGCCAAAGTAAAAGGCCCAGACATAAAATGAAGAGATGGCTCACTGTTTTGTTACAAAAAAGAAAAAAGAAAATGTTTTGTTTTGGTGAGTTCGGGGAATTCATTCTGTAGTCTAGGCTGGCCTAGAACTCAATGCTCTTCCTTCCTCGGCCTTCTAAGTGCTACAAAGTGAGAAGTCAACACACTTTTTAGTGAAAACAACCGATAAGCTAAGTGACTGTTTCAAAACCTTCGGGGTATATTAAGTTAGACCACCATTTTGCACCAACCCAAAGGCCACAACTATCATCAACTAACATGAGACCTTTAGCACTGATGTACCCACTGTGCTGTAACTGTCCAGCCTGATGTTCCTACATATTTGGTAAATGCACTGGTTTATAGTGTTTTGATTTGTGATTATAAAAGTTTATGCAGGCCGAGAGTGGTGGCACACGCCTTTAATCCCAGCACTCGGGAGGCAGAGGCAGGCGGATTTCTGAGTTGGAGGCCAGCCTGGTCTACAAAGTGAGTTCCAGGACAGCCAGGGCTACACAGAGAAACCCTGTCTCAGAAAGAAAGAAAGAAAGAAAGAAAGAAAGAAAGAAAGAAAGAAAGAAAGAAAGAAAGAAAGAAAGAAAGAAAGAAAGGACTGTGGTCTAGGGGGGTCTGGGATGTGTGGGACCCTGGGTTTAACCCTAAGTACCACCAAAACAAACAAACAAAGTTCTGAAAACATTCCTAATTATGACACCTCCTCAACCTGCCCTCCTTAATGATGTGGCCAGGCCTGGCTACAGGAATGCTAGCTAGGAGCTCTGACCTGAGATTCTATTTCTGAGAATACAATTCCTACCTTATTCTTTCTCTAGAATTCAAAACACTCTCCAACCCAGGTGATCTGTGTCATGAGCTCCTTAACTCCCCACATCCACCCGAGGGGGCAAGGGGGCAAGGGGGCGCTGGGATTAGCTTACATCTCCCTGGAAATCTGGCCTCGGAACCTGAGAGACACTTTTGGGTCTTTGCCCCACACCTCTCTGTAGAGGCATTTGCAGGTCTCCAGCCCTTTCAGTACCCTCCACTGCCACACCACAGGCTGGACTTATGTCCTGTGTGTATTGCCCAGCTGACTGGCAGTTTGGGGGAGCCTGAACAGATGGGGGTGGCTAGTGTAGAGTGGTGTTGAAGCTCTGTGTCAAACAGTCACACGATCCTGCCAGGAACATCTTGGAACTTAAGTATTCTCTTCAGGATCATTAATCCTAAGAGGGGATATCTGTAGGTAGAAAGGATGAACCTTCATTACTTGCCTACTTGGCACCGTAACAATGAGACTATCCTGACTTCGTTCTCAAGAATGAGAAACACAGCTGCTGTAATTTTCCTACTTCAAAACAATTTTACTCTGAAGTAAGGAAAAGTACCAAACTAAGGGAAACAGGACTTTCCCGTTCTCAGGCTCCTTTGGACCTGGGTTTCCTGAAGTAGAATTCTTGTTTTTGTTCAAAAGTAAATGATTTATTTACTTTTATTTTATGTGCATTGGTGTTTTGCCTGCACATATGTGTTGGATCCACTGGAACTGGAGTTACCATCAGTTGTAAACTGGCTTGTGGGTGCTGGGAATTGAACCAGGGTCTTCTGGAAGAGCTCTTAATATCTTAGCCATCTCTCCAGTCCCAACGGAGGTTTCTACACTCCTGTCTGTAAGCATAACTGAGACCTTCAGAAGAGCAGTCAGTGCTCTTACACCCTGAGCCATCTCGCCAGCCCTATAATTTTCTTCTTCGACACTGGGCCTCATGTAGCCAAGGCTAGTCCTGAGCTCTTGACCCTTCTGCCTCTTGCTTCCAAACTCCAACTATGACAGGAAGTAAGTGCCACATCCAGCTCAAAGGCATTCTCTCTCTCTCTCTCTCTCTCTCTCTCTCTCTCTCTCTCTCTCTCTCCCTCCAGCTCACAGCCCTGAGATGCCTACAACCACCAACCACATTTACCCAGCTTGGTGACCCTTCTGTCATTCCACCAACTAGAGATATGAACAGGGCTCACATGACCCCACTAGAAAAGCAAGACTCTGAAGGCTAGAGAGATGACTCACCAATTAAGAATGCCTACTTCTTTTCCACAGGACCTGAGTTCAATTCTCAACATTTATTTTAGCAAGCCAGTCAGGCAGCTCATAAGTGCCTGTAGAGATCAATGAGTGTACAAACCCATGCACACTCAGACACATAATTTAGAAAGAAGGGATAGGCTGGAGAGATTGCTCAGTTGTTAAGAACTAGCCGGGCATGGTGGCACACACGCCTTTAATCCCAGCACCCAGGAGGCAGAGGCAGGCAGATTTCTCAGTTCCAGGACAGCCAGGGCTATACAGAGAAACCCTGCCTCGAAAAATCAAAAAAAAAAAAAAAAAAAAAAAAAAAAAAGAACACATAGTGCTTACTTGCAAAGCTCCTCAAATAAGGACTCAGCACCCATGTGGTGGCTTACTATGGCTCCAGTTCTAGAGAATCTGACACTCTCTTTTAGAACCTGAAGCAAGGTAGAACTTCTAGTGGAAAGGTAAGGACACCAACCCACCCTCAAAACTATATTTGTCCTGTCTATAAGCAGGGATAAAGATGGAACAGACACTGAGGGAATTGCCAATCAATAACTGGCCCAACTTGAGACCCATCCCATGGGCAAGGACAAATCCCTGACACTATTATGATACTCTGTTATGCTTACAGACAGGGGTGTAGCGTAACTGTCCTCTGAGAGGCTCTACCTAACATGTGCCCTTCCTCCAGCCTTGAGTAAGCTAAACAAACCCCTGATGGTTTTACAACCTAGCTGGAGTCACTTGGCCTCCCTGCCTTGGCAATTTCCTTCAGGAGCTTTGAGGCATTGACCATTTGCTGAGCTTGCTTTGCAACTCAGTCCAGCTAAAACAAAGGATGGGTCTGTGGGTTTTCCCTATATAAATGCAGTCCTGAAAATTAAACTTTGAGCCTTGATCAGAAACCTTTGTCTTGGCTTCATTCCCAACCCCCACCCCTGTCCTTTTTCGTTTCTAGCCTCCCTTTCTAGTACCCAGTTCAACCAAACCTGCTGGACAGCTACACCAACAGCTGACTGAAACGGATATAGAAACCCCATAGCAAAGCATTGGACAGACCTTGGGGAGTCTTATAGAAGACTTGGGAATAGGACTGAGGGACCCAGAGGGGATAGTAACTCTACAGGAAGACCAACAGAGTCAACTACCCTGGACCCTTGGGGACTCTGAGACTAAACCACCAACCAAAGAGCATACACGGGTATAGCCTCCCTCAGCCTCAAAGCAGGCTGATCCGGACCTTGACCTTGCTGCCAATAAGAAGGAGATTTCCTAGGGTAGAGCCTTCTGACCTTGATGGCTCTAACTGCTCTTCTCCAAGACTCTGCTTCCTGCTGAAAGGCCCTTGAGACATTCCGGAGACACACTCTGTAGATCGCCTAAGGGCTGGCTCCAGGCACCAAGAAGGGATTGGGGGGTGGGGGGGATGGGCCTACCCTCTTTATGAGCATGGACTCTCAGTAAACTTCAGAGGTTTTGAACAGAAAGGTTTGTCTGGCCTCGCTCTTTTCTAGCCTTCTGATCTCTTTCAGCCCCAGCCCGCCTTTCAGGGAACTTAGTTCACGTGGCCGCAGGCAGCTACACACGGGCTGGACCTAGGTTCCCCCCACATAAATAACTCCATCTTCGTGTTGGTCCTCCAACAACTGGAGTGGTGGGCTGTCCCTAAATTTGTTACCTGCCTGTGGATCCTGTTCCTCTAACAGGGCTGCTTTGTCTGACCTCAGTGGGAAATGCTGTAAGACTCAAAGTGAGCCTTAGCTACTGGGAGACCTCCAAGTGAGACTTGAGAATGAAGTTCAATGCAAAAGCAAGAGTTTATTTTTCCAGCATGTTGGCTGGGGTTGTCCTCACCCAAAGGCGACCCCTTCTCTTTCTTTTATAAGCTTTTTATACAATATTTGCGGGCAGATTATAGCAACAGCGACTAGGCATACAATGATTGGTGGTTCTGGTGACCTTCACATTAACTGGCTGGGCTGGGGAGGGGGACTGAAGGACCTTCCCTAAGGCCCTGTGGGAAGTTCCCTGGTAAATTCCAAGTCAGGGCTTTCTCAGTGCTACACCTAGCCCTGCAGAGACTTGATATGCCAGGGTGGGGGCTTATAGGGGGCTCTACCCTCTCAGAGGAGAAGGCGAGAGAGGATAAGGAGAGGGACTGTGTGAATGGGGAAGGTAGGGTCAGGGAGAGATAAAGTGAATAAATAAATGAATTAATGGGGAAATCTGAATGGTGGTTGTTAGCATTCTGTTTAAACTCCACCCCACAGTTACCTGGCAACAGCCATGTAGGCCTGACCCACTATAAAAAGGGGCTGCTTGCACCCTCCTCCCTCTCTTGTTCTCTTGCTCTCTTGCTTCTCTCTTGCTCTTGCTCTTGCTCTTCCCTTCTTGCTCTGTGTCCCTCACCCTTCCCCTCCAGGTATTGATGGCTGGTCTCTACTTCTCTACTCTCTCCTTCTCTCTGCCTTTCTCTGCCTCTACTGCCTTCTTAATTCCCCTCCCCATGCTCTGAATAAACTCCATTCTATACTACACTGTCCTGTGGCTGGTTCCTCAGGTTGAAGGGATGCCTTGGAATGGGCCCACTGAGACATCCACTTTCCCCATACCTGACAACACCACCATAGATCATAACCCCTACCTCTTTATCTTTTTCTAAACAGATCAGTAGTGGCACAGGCCTTTAATTCTAGCACTTGGGAAGTAGAGGCAGGCAGATGTCTAATGTTTGAGGCCAAGCTGGGTGAGTTCAGGGACAGCCAGGGTTACATAGAGAAAGCCCCTGTTAAAAACAAAACATCAAAAGTATAGTATTTTTGAGACAGGGTCTCTGTCTTAGTTAGGGTTCTACTGCTGTGATTAGACACCATGACCAAGGCAAGTCTTATAAAGGACAACATGCCGGGCAGTGGTGGCACACACCTTTAATCCCAGCACTTGGAAGGCAGAGGCAGGCAGATTTCTGAGTTTGAGGCCAGCCTGGTCTACAGGATGAGTTCCAGGACAGCCAGGGCTATACAGAGAAACCCTGTCTGGGGCGGGGGGAGCAAAAATAAATAAATAAATAAATGACAACATTTAATTGAGGCTGGCTTACAGGTTCAGAGGTTCAGTCCATTATCATCAGGTGGGAGCTTGGCAGCATCCAGGCAGGCATGGTACAGGCAGAGCTGAGAGTTCTACATCTGAAGGCTGTTAGTGTAAGACTAATTTCTAGGCAGCTAGGATGAGGGTCTTATGCTCACACCCACAGTGACACACCTTCTTCAACAAGGCCACACCTCCTAACAGTGCCAGTCTTATTTAACAGTCTTTTTCTTTTTTTAAAGATTTATTTATTATTATATTTAAGTACACTGTAGCTGTCTTCAGATGTACCAGAAGAGGGCAACAGAACTCATTATGGATGGTTGTGAGCCACCATGTGGTTGCTGGGATTTGAACTCAGAACCTTCGGAAGAGCAGTCGGTGCTCTTAACCACTGAGCCATCTCTCCAGCCCCCCCTTATTTAACAGTCTTATTTAACCCAGGCCAGCCTCAAATTTACTATGTAGCTGAGGGTGACTGAACTCCTGCCACAATCTCCGAAGGGCTGGGATTGCATGTGTGTTCTACCATTCTAAATAATAAAAAATACATTGTACATAGATTGGGAAGTGGCAAGGACATCTTTTGAAAAGGTTTTTTTGGGGGGCTGGAGAGATGGCTCAGGGGTTAAGAGCAACAACTGTGAGTTTATAGTTTCCTTTGTGAAATTTCTACTTTGAATCACTCTAAGGAACTGTGCAGGATAGGTAACTGTAACAAAAAGAATTCTGGGCTGGAGAGATGGCTCAGCAGTTAAGAGTACTGACTGCTCTTCCGAAGGTCCTGAGTTCAAATCCCAGCAACCACAAGACTCACAACCATCTGTAATGAGATAGAATGCCCCCTTCTGGGGTATCTGAAAACAGCTACAGTGTACTTATATATAATAAATAAATCTTTTTTAAAAAAAGGAAAAGTTTATTTTTTTTCCTATGGTTATACTATTCTGATGCACCCAACCTCATTCTAAAGGTTTGTTTTTGAGATCTCATTTAGAATTTTTAGCAGGAAAGCAAGACACACACACACACACACACACACACACACAGCAGTGAACCAACTAAAGGCTGTGAAGTATGTGTGGGCAAACTTCTTTCCCAATTGTAAACTTGCAAACTTCTAGAAATTTCACAAAGGAAACTATAAACTCTTCTTTTTAGCAAAAAACATCTAATTCCCTGGTACCCTGTAGAGTGTTTCTGTGATCCCAGATAGTGTTCTGAGGGGAACCTTTGATCTCACTTAAGTTCTTTAGCAACTCTTCAAGATGTGATCTCAGGAGCTACTAAAACCAACTATTTAGCACTGCAGATACTTGAGGGGCTGGCTCCTCCCAGCACAGTGCTCTGGGTAAAGGCAAGTGGTTCTCTAAATTTAATCTGGTTTACATTGTGAGTCCCCGAGCAGCCAGAGTTACATAATGAGACCCTGTCTCAACACAGCAACAAAAATACTTAAGGAATTATCTACCAAAAAGCCCATGCACTCTTTAGGTGTGTCTGAACCTTTCCCTATTTTTCTTCTTTTTAATTACCCCTGATTTATTTTCAAGTGTGGTACTAGCAATGGCTCAGCAGTTAAGAGCACTTACTGGTCTTGAAGTGGACATAGGTTTGGTTCCCAGAACCTACATGAGGCTCACAACTAGTTCCAGGGTCTCTGACACCTTCTTCTACCTGTGTGGGCACTACATACCCATATACACACATGCAGGCAAAGCACTCACACACATAAAGTGAATAAATCTTAAACTACTTTCTTCTTCTTCTTCTTCTTCTTCTTCTTCTTCTTCTTCTTCTTCTTCTTCTTCTTCTTCTTTTTCTTCTTCTTTCTGTGCTGACTTATTCTCCTTAAAAAACAAACAGAGAAACAAACAAACACGACAGGGATGGGGCCACTCAGGCCATTGCAGGCAGTACAGAGCTAGTCTGACTCTTCTGGCCTATGCTCTATCCCACTACCACTGACAAAACAATTAAAATTGTTTCTAAGAATTAAAATTTCCCTAAGAATCCCATAAGAGAAGGGGAAGGCTGGAATCTTGGTGCCAGCCTAAGGAAGATTTGTCTTGAGGAAGAGATTTCACACTGTCCTGACAACTTGTCAGACCACTTTGCCAGAGAGATTGGGGCTGAGATAATGAATGATGGATCAGTGATGGATGGGACCACACCACAACAGGACCATTTAACTAGACATCCCTCTTGCCCTGAACTTAAGACTAAACCTTGGTGGGTGTGGGGGCTTTCATTAATCCTAACTTTAATCCTAGCAGAGAAGGGCAGATCTCTGTGAGTTCAAGGGCATCTTAGTCTGTATGAGTTCCAGAACAGCCAGAGCTAGAGAGTCTGTCTTAAACCAACCAACCAACCAACCAACTAACCAACCAACCAACCAACCCTAAACCTTATGTTGGTATCCTGAAAATAGTCTTGGGGGAACCATAGAACCCCTTTATTTGTCTCTCCATTGTGACTACACTGAGTTCACGTTTCCCTGCTTTCTGCCCTTACTTGTCTGTTTCGTTGGTGTGTTGAGGACGGATGGCTGACACTAGCTCCTTAGAGCTGTTAGAGCCCAGGCTCTGGTCGTCACACCTTCAAGTGAGTGACAAGATTTAGCATCTAGCCGGGCGTGGTGGCGCACGCCTTTAATCCCAGCACTCGGGAGGCAGAGGCAGGCGGATTTCTGAGTTCGAGGCCAGCCTGGTCTACAAAGTGAGCTCCAGGACAGCCAGGGCTACACAGAGAAACCCTGTCTCGAAAAACCAAAAAAAAAAAAAAAAAAAAAAAAAAAAAAAAAAAAAAAAAAAAAAAAAAAAAAAAAAAAGATTTAGCATCTGAAACAGGAAATGAATCAGGGCTGGGTGCTGCTCAAGGATACACCTCAGTTCCTATAAAATGCCAGAAGCTTTGGGATCCAGCCTCAGGCACCACAAACCTCTAATAATAATAAATAATAATATAATTCAAAAAGAAAGAAAAAAAACTGGAGGCAGGTATGTGACTATGTGATGTCATGTACAAGGGAACGACTATGTACAGATTGTACCTTTTTTTAATTAAAGATTTTATTTATTTATTTATTTAATGTATATGATGTGTACACTGTAGCTGCCTTTAGACACACCAGAAGAGGGCATCAGATCTCATTACGGATGGTTGTGAACCACCATGTATAGTTGCTGGGAAATGAACTCAGGACTTTTGAAGAACAGTCAGTGCTCTTAACTGCTGAGCCATCTCTCCAGTCCCAGATTGTACCTTTTTCCCCAGCACCTGAAGCAAGTGGATCTCTGAGTTTGAGGCCAGTTTGGTCTGCATAGTCAGTCCTAGGACAGCCAGGGCTACTTAGAGAGAAACAAAAATAAACAAAAAACAAAACAAAAACAAATTGCCAGGAAGTGGTGGCACATGCCTTTAATCCCAGCACTTGGGAGGCAGAAACAGGCAGATTTCTGAGTTTGAGGCCAGCCTGGTCTACAGAGTGAGTTCCAAGACAGCCAGGGCTACACAGAGAAACCATGTCTCAAAAAACCAAAACAAGAGCCAGGTGTGGTGGTGCACGCCTTTAATCCCAGGACTTGGGAGGCAGAGGCAGGCGGATTTCTGAGTTCGAGGCAAGCCTGGTCTACAAAGTGAGTTCCAGGACAGCCAGGGCTATACAGAGAAACCCTGTCTCAAAAAACCAAACCAAACCAAACCAAACAAAAATAAAAATACCTACAAAAATAATTAATAAACAATTAAAATATCTTGTTAGGTCCATCAGAGAACTCTCAGCTATAGGGCTCAACTGCTATCTAATAGCATTTTTTTTTTTTTTTTTTTTTGGTTTTTCGAGACAGGGTTTCTCTGTGTAGTCCTGGCTGTCCTGGAATTCCCTCTGTAGACCAGGCTGGCCTCGAACTCAGAAATCTGCCTGCCTCTGCCTCCCAAGTGCTGGGATTAAAGGCGTGCGCCACCATTCCCAGCTTCTAATAGCATTTTTTTTTTTTAGATTTATTTTATTTATTATATGTAAGTACACTGTGGCTGTTTTCAGACACTCCAGAAGAGGGCGCCAGATCTCGTTACGGATGGTTGTGAGCCACCATGTGGATGCTGGGATTTGAACTTATCACCTTTGGAAGAGCAGTCGGGTGCTCTTACCCGCTGAGCCATCTCACCAGCCCTCTAATAGCATTTTTAAACCTTTGATTACTTCAGAATAGGGGTTAAATTAGGATAATTGTAGTGGCTATCTCTGGTTGTCAACTTGACTATATTTGGAATAAACTACAATCCAGAATTGGAAAGTTCACCAGTGACCTGGAGGCTGGGAGATAGAAGCTTCTGATCTGGATCTTGGTATGAAGATCTTGAATTATAGTGGCAAAGGATTCCAGAAGATTAAGACAGGGAGATCTCTGAGTTCAAGGTCATCTGGGATTAAAGGTGTGATGACACACACCTTTAATCTGGGCTACACCTTCTGTTGGAGATCATATAAGGACATTGGAAGAAGGGAGACTAGCTCTCACTCTTTTGCCTGCTTGCTGTGTGGGACTGAGTAACTGCTAGATCCTTGGACTTCAATTCACAGCTACTACTGAACCATTGTTGGGAATTGGACTGCAGACTGTAAGTCATCAATACATTCCTTTACTATATAGAGACTATCCATAAGTTCTGTGACTCTAGAGAACCCTGACTAATACAATATTCCAAAGGATTTTTTTTTTACTACTTATCACCATGTTAGGGATATGACAGACGGGGTCAAGGAATGGCTATTTAGTGGACTAAAGATAGCCTAAGATAAACTGTAATTAGGTTCTGAACTTGCAACTACTATCCACAGTCATTGAAGTTTTAACTAATCAGCCTTTGCAGGCACAGCTTCTTTGCAGGGATTCTCCTGCTATAAAAGGACACATACTTATTGGGGATGATCCCTCCCTCCTCCCACATACCCTCTGATCTCAACTCTAGCAGAAATCTTGCTTCTTGTCTCTGAGGAGGATTTGCACCAGGGCACAGGCAGAGCAAACTAATAATAAAGGTTTACTTCCATGGGTAAGAAAGGCAAGAGTGGAAAGTACTTTGAGTCTCCAGATGGAAGGCAGACAGACTGGGCAACAAAAGCCTAAGTCTAGTTAGTGTGGTATCTGGAATCTTATGTCTTGGTCTACCATGTCTCCTCTGGGCTGTTCTACTTCCTTGAACATTCAGAAGCTTTTCCAGGAGCCCTTCTTCCTCATTCAAAGCTCAGTCTGTTACAGTCAGATGAATAACCACGAGGAAGGAGTTGACAAGGCTGTTTGTGCAACATTCCACAAGGTCTGAACTATCTTAGGAGCCAGTCACATAGCACAGGGACTGGGAGCTTGAGAAGACTGAGGCAGTGATAGCAGGCTAGGGAGGCTGGGAGATGGCTCAGCAGGGAAAGGTGGGGGCTGTGCAAGCCTACCCGATGACCTGGGTTGAATCTCAAAAACCAAGAAAAGGCTCCTCTTCAGTACACAGAGTGTGGGAGCAGCAGGCTAGACCCTGCTTCAATGAGGCGAAAGAAAACAAAGGACTCCTAGAAGTTGTCCTCTGACCTTCCCAGAGATTCTGAGGCTCACAGAGGCAAGCATGAACGAACACACACACACACACACACACACACACACACACACACACCAAAAAACATAAAGACAAAGCAAACCAAAAGAACATCTGAGCATGGTGTTCCATTCTTTAAGCTTGAATGAATTCAAGACTAGGGAGGCAGAAGCAGGTGGGTCCCCATTAGTGAGTCAAGCTAGCCATGGCTTCATAGTAAGACTGTTAGCACCAGAACACTCCAATTCCCGCCTAACTATGTGACCCTTGACCTGCATTGCCAGGACAATGACCTTCAATCCCACAATCCATTTGGCTCAGTCTCCACCCTCAATGGTGTGATGTCATTTTCCATATAAATTAGGAAGTCACCTCCTCCTCGCTCTTTTTCTTCTCTCTCCTCTCTCCCCCCTCTGTCTCTCTTTCTCCTCTTCTCTGCCCCCCTCCACCCTCTCAATAAACCTCTTCCACGTGGAACCACCTTGGCCTGGTCTGCTGCTTGGTTAATCTGCCCCAAACTTATACAGATATGATATTTTTCATATCAAAGACCTTGTTTCAGAACAACAAAACTAGGACTAAGGTGATGCCAGTTGACTGGTGCTGCCTATGAAGTGAAACCTTTTTTTTTTTTTTTTTTTTTTTTTGGTTTTTCGAGACAGGGTTTCTCTGTGTAGCCCTGGCTGTCCTGGAACTCACTCTGTAGACCAGGCTGGCCTCGAACTCAGAAATCTGCCTGCCTCTGCCTCCCGAGTGCTGGGATTAAAGGTGTGAGCCACCACGCCCGGCGAAGTGAAACCTTTAATTCTAGGACTTCAGAGGCAGAGACAGGTGGATCTCCGCAAATTCAAGGCTACAGAGTGAGACCCTGTCTCAAAACAAAAGAAAAAAGAAAAAGAGAAAAGCAAGCAAGCTGGGTGTTAAGTGGTTCATGCCTGTAATCCTAACACCTGAAAGGCAGAAGAGGCCCACGCAGAAAACACTGCTGTGAGTTTCTGCACATCCTACAGGGCAAGGCCCTGCCTGGAAAAAAAAGGTTCTCAATAGCTATGCATGGTGAGACTCCTGCAGTCTCAGCACTTGAGAGTTGAAGGCAGGAATGTCGGGAAATGGTTTTCTGACTATGTTAGGGAAAAAAAAAAAGGAAGGAAGAAATGAAGAAAGAATGGGAGAAAGGAAGAAAGGGCAAAAATAGAAGGGGCATTCCACCAGGCAGTAGCTGAACAACATGTTGTTTTTCATTTTTTTTTTTTTTTGTTTTTTTTTGAGGGTTTCTCTGTAGCCCTGGCTGTCCTGGAACTCACTTTGTAGACCAGGCCTGCCTCTGCCTCCCGAGTGCTGGGATTAAAGGCATGCGTCACCACGCCCGGCTTAAACAACATGTTTTTGAAACATGTGAACGCTGAAAAGCTTGGATTTCTTTCTGTAAGCCTTAGAGCATGGGCTCTTTCTATTCACTGGCCTGGCAGGAGCCAAAGGCCCAGTTTTCAGGAAGAGCTGGTTTTCTTGGAGCTCTGTCCTCAAGTGTGTTTCACTTTAGGGCATTTCCTATGAGTGACTGACTTACTCTGTTGGTGTCCTATGCAGGAGCTCAGTGCAAAGCGACTATGCCAAGAACTTTGTTAAATCTAGAACAGCTAGCCGGGCAGTGGTGGCACCTGCCTTTAATCCCAGCACTCAGGAGGCAGAGGTGGATTTCTGAGTTCGAGGCCAGCCTGCTCTACAGAGTGAGTTCCAGGACAGCCAGGGCTACACAGAGAAACTATGTCTTGAAAAACAAAAACAAACAAACAAACAAACAAACAAAAAATCTAGAGCAGCTAAATTACAGAGGAACCACCCTGTTCCTAAATTATATGATAAAAGCTTGGAGGGAAAATATCACATTTGCACCCTACTCTGTTGTCTTTTTCTCTCTTCCTTTTTTTGGGGGGTGGGGTGGGGTGGTGTAGGAGAATTTTTTGATTTATTTGTTATCCAAGATAACCAGCCTGACAAGATTCCACAAATCTATCCTACTTGTAAAACTTTGCCCCCCCAAAAAAAAAAAAAAAAAAGAAAGAAAGAAAGAAAAGAAAAGAAAAACAAAACAAAGCCGGGCATGGTGGTGCACGCCTTTAATCCCAGAACTTGGGAGGCAGAGGCAGGTGGATTTCTGAGTTCGAGGCAAGCCTGGTCTACAAAGTGAGTTCCAGGACAGCCAGGGCTACACAGAGAAACCCTGTCTTCAAATAAAAAAAAAAATAAAAAAAAAGAAAAACAAAACTTTGCAGCACATCTTTTAATCTTCCCAATCTGGTAAAATTTTGTTTGTACAAAAAGCACCACTGCCTTTCTGGAACCTGTTGGCCCAGAATGCCTAGCCCTCCTGTGTCTTCTTCCTTTCTTTGCACCAACTCTTTAAAAACTAGCCAGCCACAAGACTGAGGTCAGATTGTCTCAGCCAATGGGAAAAAAATCCAAATCTGCACTTGTGTTATGCTTGCTAGCTTAGTTTGGGTCATGGCACACTATTCTGTAAAGAGAAATTAGCTCTGTTTGTATGTCTTTGTTGTCACTGAGAATAATGTCTTCAAGAGATTGAACCCAGGAGCTGGTGCACACAGGCTTGTCTGGAGCTCTGGCTTATATTCCCAGATCCATGAACACTTTTTTCCAAATTGTTCAGTCAAGGGGTATTGAATATGGTGGCTCTCACCTGTAATCACTAATTTCTGGAGGTTAAGGCAAGATTATCTCTTGTTGCCAGTGAGGTCTACACAAACAAGATGGTAAGACCTTGCCTCAAAAAAAAAATTTAAAAAATAAACAGGAAATGGAAGTGATGCCCGAGGATTTCTTTTGAAAGACCTTTTTTTTTTCATTTTTTTCTCTTTTTAAAAACAGAAGTCTCATTTTATATATTCTGTAGTCTTGTACAAACTGACCTCACAGAGATCTTCCACCTCTGCCTCCCAAATTCTGGCATAAACAAAGTGTTCATTAGGGCTGGAGAGATGGCTCAGTAGTTAAGAGCACTGACTGCTCTTCTGAAGGTCCTGACTTTAAATCCCAGCAACCACAGGGTGACTCACAACCATCCGTAATGAGATCTGACACCC
This sequence comes from Mus minutoides, assembly GCA_902729485.2. Taxonomy (NCBI): domain Eukaryota; kingdom Metazoa; phylum Chordata; class Mammalia; order Rodentia; family Muridae; genus Mus; species Mus minutoides. Next base: position 1,964,231 of record LR749671.1, on the reverse strand, counting down.
TCTTCTGGTGCATCTGAAGACACCTACAGTGTACTTAGTTATAATGATAATAAACAAACAAACAAACAAACAAACAAACAAGGTGTTCATTCCCAGCCCCCAAAAGACTTTAATATAGACTTAATATCATGGGTTTTTTGAAAGCTCAGGGGAAAGATAAACTAAGTATACATGCAAGCATGCACGTCTGGAGTGAATCACATCCCCTGGAGCTGGAGTACTAGGCAGTTGTGGATCACCTGATATGGGTGTTGGGAACTGAACTCAGGTCCTCTGGAAATAGCAACTAATGTTCTTTACTGAGTCATCTCCTCAGACCCTGTGTTAGAATTCTTAAACGTCATCTGGCAAGAGGCTTCAGCCAGACTCTGAGGTGAGGGGACTCCTTTTCCTATTCTCTGCCTTATAACTGGCTTCGAAAGCTTGTGTTGATGGGCAGTCAGCCCTGGAGTATGCAAGCACACACCTTCCACTTGTCACTAGGCCAGACTCCTTGGTTCCTGCCATTGGGGGTGGTAATAGGGAGGATTGAGAGCAGAACGGTGGGAGGAGAGGTAGAGGAAGGTAAAGGTAAGGGCAGAAACTTTTGTGTTTAGTTTTCATTTCCGTCTTGGACAGCCATCTTGTAGGACTGAAAGTCAATTAGAAAAGAGATCTGGCCAAATTCTATGTTTCACAAAATGGGGAGTGTAGTGTTTGGGAACCTTGGTGGCAGAACAAAAGCAAGGAGACAAGGGGCCATTCTGGAGTGTTCTATCTGGAGATGAGTCTGGAGAGGAGTATATCCCACATGTGAAGGAGCATCCAAGGATCTGTGACTTCATATCATGGGTCTCCACATCTTCTGTGCTTGTCCTTCTCCGTCAGCGTAGAGAAGGTGGGTGTCCAACCACAACATTCTGAGATCAGTATGTTCACTTTCATTCTTACTTTCCAGTGCAGTGTTAGCTGACCTTTTGAACCTTGCTGGGCAGGACAAAAAACTACTCATCCTTGTGGGTGTAAGTGGGGGTGGGGGTGAGGATTTTTATCTATCTATCTATCTATCTATCTATCTATCTATCTATCTATCTAGGAGCTTATTGTGATGATTGTGTACTCCAGGCTGGCCTCTTACCACCTCTCAGTGCTGGGATTAAAGCATGCATCACCACCATGTCTGATGAGTTTTTTTTTTTAAATAGTTCATTGGTGCCCTACTTTCATCCCCCCCCAAATCAGGGTGCCACTCAAGGTTACTAAATCACCCCCACTCCCCAACTAGCAAGTTACTGATGTAGAAAGATTAGTACTACCAACAGGATGTTCCAGTTGTCTAAAATGAGGAAACTTTAGTGGCTATGATCAATACAAAATTTCCTTTTAACCTATGAGCTAAAAGTACTATGGGAAAGGACAAAATTGCAATGATCTCCCCCCTCCCTTTTTTAAAAAAAAAGAATTATTTTATGTATATGAATACACTGTAGCTGTCTTCAGACACACCAGAAGAGGGCATCAGATCCCATTACAGATGGTTGTGAGCCACCATGTGGTTGCTGGGAATTGAACTCAGGACCTCTGGAAGAGCACAGTGCTCTTATAAATAAAACAAATCTTAAAAAAAAAAAGACTAATTCACATAGTTCAGATCACTGTGAACTCTTGGCAATCCCATGTCATCCTCTAGAATGCTGGGATTATTGGCTTGCGCTATCACCCCAAGCCCATTTTTTTCCCCTCAGAAGCTGGGTTTCTCTGTGTGCATTCAGCTGTCCTGGAACTAGCTGTGGACCAGGCTGGTCTTAGAACTCAGAGATCCACCACCTTTATCTCCCAAGTGCTGGGATTAAAGGCCTGTCCCACCACCACTATCCAGCCAATGCCAAATCTTAACTGACTTTATTTTCAATTCTAGAATCAGGCAAGTTTTCCTTTGGTAGTTTGATGGCTGCCTCATCAGGCAGATGCAGTTTGGGGTCATAGCATTGTAAGTGCTGTTTCTCATTATTAAGTAGAAAATATGGAAAATGGCTTTTCAGCATCTCAATGTAAACTAGGCCTGGTGACTGTAAAGGGTGTAATCTGTAATCTCTGGAAAATTCAAGGGAGCAAGTAAGTGGCACCTGTCTCAAAATTAAAGAGAGCTGGGACAGGCCTCTAGTGTAGAGTGTTTAGCATGTACAAGGCCTTGGATTCAATGTCTACCACTGGGAAAATCAGATTCTGCACATGAAAAACAACAACAATAAAACGAGCAAAGGAAAAAAAAAATCCCGCGTGGTAAAAATGGTGGCAGAGGGTCTGGAGAGATGGCTCAGTGGTTTAGAGCACCGGCTGCTCTTCCAGAGGTCCTGAGTTCAATTCCCAGCAACCACATGGTGGCTCACAACATCTGTAATGGGATCTGATGCCCTTCTCGGGTGTGTCTGAAGACCGTGTACTCACATACAAAAAGTAAATACATCTTTTAAAAAAACATAGTTGAAGCCGGGCGTGGTGGCGCACGCCTTTAATCCCAGCACTCGGGAGGCAGAGGCAGGCGGATTTCTGAGTTCGAGGCCAGCCTGGTCTGCAAAGTGAGTTCCAAGACAGCCAGGGCTAGACAGAGAAACCCTGTCTCGAAAATAAAAAAAAAAAAAACAAAAAAAAAACATAGTTGAAATCTAGACCCTGCATTCAGCACTCCAAGTTGGTAATGATGAGGCCTCTCACGGTTCAAGTAAGTGACGAGAGGTGGGGACTGGGGCACTAGGGAGGATCTAAGTCTGGACTGCTCGGCCGAACCTCGGGACCACAATTCTCCAAGTCCATAGGGAGTGTGAGTCATACTACGCTATCAGGTCGTTATCTCCGAAGCCACAGTGTCAGAGGCTGCGAGCGTCCTTCCTCCCAGCCTGCTTCCGGGCAAACGCAGGCTCCTGGCTTGTCTACAGTCGCCTCAGGCTTTAGAGTCCTCCAGGCACAGAGCTTGCGCAAGGGGACGCTTCCCGCTCTATTCAGCCGCCCTCGCCTATGTAAACCCTCCAGAATCCCACCGTCCTCAGCTCCGAGAATCTTCCGGAACGCTAGACGCCGCGCTATCGAATCCGACGCGCACAGAAGCTGCTGCGCACGCTAGCTTCAGGGCCGGGCGGAAGTCGACGTCGCCGCGCCGCCACTGAGTGACGCACTTCCTGTTTGTTGTCGGAGAAAAGGAGAGAAAGGAAAGCGCGAGGAGACGCCGCCGCCACCGCCACCGCCACCAGCGCAGCTGTGCCACAGCCGCGAGGAGACCGGCCGCCTGACTTCCCTCCTCGCTGGCCGCCGTGTCCTCGGTGAGGGTCCGCGAGCCGTGTGGAAAAGCGGGGTTGACTACGGCGGGTGGGGAAGGCCTGTGGATGGGCTAAGCCGCTTGGCTCCCGGAATACGGGTGTAGGAAGCCGGGTCGACGGTGGGGCTGGTACTGCTCGCTAGGGCCCAACGGGTTCCAGTCCAGGCTGTAGTCTGGTGTCTAGGTCTGAGGCTTAAGGTGTTCCTGGTCTGGGCCGGCTGTAGCTTGGCTCTGGAGAGCGTTTGCCGTTCTTGGTCAGGCCTAGCTTGGGGCTTAGCTGCGGTCCGCTTCCCTAGTTCTCTGGTCGGCGGCGGCGGTTGGGCCCGGCACGCGCTAGGTCGGCCGCAGAGTTCCGGGAGTCGGTGAGGCTGGTGTCACCCAGTCCTGGCGTCCTCACTGCATTCTGCATGCAAGGGGTCAGGTGGCATGCAAGAGCAGGACTCCCAGGGAAGGCGCAATCACTGGCCCAGGCAGGCCTCCAGGCTGCGAAGGGGGCCGGGTGGGAAGGCCGAGGCGGTTTCCAGGGACTGTTGGGAAGTTTGCTAGGCGACCCGCCTGGCTCAGCTTACTTTTAAAACTAGTTTTGTGTTGGCCTCGAAGGTTGCTTTGCTGTGGTTTACGTAACAAAGTTTATGTAACTGGAGTTTACACTAAGTCTTAATTTACTTCGGTTGTGTAGACAAGGAAGTCTGCACTGCAAACTAAAAGGTTGTCTTAAAAACTTTGGAGATGAACTTTTTTTTTTTAACAGGGTGTGTTTGTCAAGTTTTAAAAGCTTTGTTACTGAAGAAGTTGTGTGGGAACCGTTGAAAGGGAATGGTGGGGATGGTCCCACCTTCTAAGGTGGGGAGTGCCTGCCCAGTGCACCCACTTCGGTATTTTTTTTTTGTAGCGTCTTTATTTGAACCTTAGATTTGTGGTTAGGGCTTACACATTCTAGGCCTTAGAATCTCAGGACGTTCTACTTGCTAGGGAAGTGACAGCAACTTTAAGGCAACTGTTTTAGTAGAAATATTGGACATAAAAGCCAGAGGAGGAAACAACCTAAAGAACAAGCATCCTGATATTTGAACCTAGTTTGTTCTTGATTGTAAAGTAAACCTCACACCAGACTTACTGATACCTGGAAGGACTCCTTTGTTGTATTTTGGGATATCACCAGCACAGGCCGAATTGCCCTCCGGTGTGTGATTGCTCTGTGATCAGTACAGACACTTGGGTAGAGCTTTGGAATTAGGAAGAACATGAAAGAAATATGGGAAGAAATGTTGCCTTTGTAGGTATGGGTGACTTGGAAGTTTCAATCTCCTCTTCCAGTCACTCTTTTGCCCAGGCAGACCTCTCAGATTTTGGCCTCTCTTGTGTCTGCCTCTTGAAGTTGGTACCCCCACCCCAAACCCTTCCCCGAGACAGAAGATGGGGTTTCTTTGTGTAGCCCTGACTGTCCTGAAACTTTCCTCTATATACAAAGCTGGCCTTGAATACAGATCCCTCTGCCTCTGCCCTGCCAGGTGCACTGAAGGTAGTGCTCACTGCCCAGCTGAGAAAGTTGGTTTTTAAAATATCTTTATTGTGCTTATTTGCATGAAATGTGTTAAAGACTTTGCCTTGGAATCTTCCATATATCTGTCTTTCCTGCCAGTATGTTCTGTATTTATATAGCTGTACACTGCCAGCTCTGAGTTTGTTCTTTTTGATTTTGAGTTTAGGGTCTCACCGTGTTAACCCGGAACCCAAAGATCAGCTTGCTAAGTGCTAAGTTCAAAGATGTGCCACCATACCCTGCCTTTTTTAACTACAGGTCTCACTTTAGCTGTAGCTTGGCATACCATAGATCAAACTGGCCTTGAATTCAGATTCAAATTCAGTAATATTCCTCATGCTTGTACCAGAGACCATACAGCTTTTGGAGTCAGCTCTATTTCAATAGGTTCCTGGGATGGAGTTATGGAGTTTAGGTAGGCAGACTTGTGGGACTGAATTAGAATTGTTTGGCCAGTTGTGCCAGCTCTATAGCCTAACAAGTTTGCTTTCGAGGTGTTTTTTTTTTTTTTTTTTTTTTTTCTCGAGACAGGGCTTCTCTGTGTAGCTCTGGCTGTCCTGGAACTCACTTTGTAGACCAGGCTGGCCTCAAACTCAGAAATCTGCTTGTCTCTGCCTCCCGAGTGCTGGGAGTTTTTGCTGTTGTTGTTGTTCAGTGGATGATGAACAAGCTGCACTCAGATCATTGAGCTTTAGAACGGAACATCTTAAAGCAAGCATTGTCTGTCAAGCAGCGATGGCTGCCTTCTGAATCCCAGTATTCAGAAGGCAGAAGCAAGCTGATCTCTAAGTTGGAAGCCAACCTGGTTTACAGATGGAGTTCAGGACAGCTAGGGCTACACAGTGAAACCCTGTCTTAGAAAAACCAAACAAATTATTGCTTGAGACAGAGGCAGGCCAGTTTCCACCTGAGTGGATGGATGTCAGTGAGATCTTGCTTAAAACAAAAGTTTTGTTGATTTCAATGTTAGATATGAGCTAGAATATTGGGTGATGAATATTCTTGTTGCAAACTCTGAAAACAGACAGGAATTTCTTAGAATAGTGGCTCTACTTCTGTCAGAGTTAAGTGACAGTACCATTTACCTGCACACAGTATTTATTGTACCAGCAGTATTGTACCCATAGCAACTGTAACATTTCCACCCAGCAAACTTTTTTTCTTAGAGATAGGGTTACTCTGTAGCCCTGGCTGTCCTGGAACTCACTTTGTAGACCAGTGCTGGGATTAAAGGCGTGCGCCACCACGCCCGGCCTCGTGCTGTGATTAAATAAAGGTGTGCACCACCAGCACCAGCCACATCTTTAGAATTTTAAAGAAGGCACTTTGTTATCACTTTCCACTATTGGTGTGATAGCTTGTGCCTTTTACATTATTTAATACTTAAAGATGTGCATATCATATACTTTTAGACCTTCCTAAAGAGCAAGCAAATAGAATCGTCCTTTCTACTTGGTTCTGCTTTGCAGGATTCTTAAAAACTGACTTCTTTACTTTGAAAGTGATTGTATGTTAATTAAGTCCTTTTTTTTTTTTTTTTTTTTTTTTTTTTTTTTTTTTTTTTTTTTTTTTTTCTTTTTCTAGACAGGGTTTCTCTGTATAGCCCTGGCTGTCCTGGAACTCACTTTGTAGACCAGGCTGGCCTTGAACTCAGGAATCTGCCCTTCTCTGCCTCCCTAGTGCTGGGGTTAAAGGCATGCGCCACCACGACTAGCCAGGCTTGTTAATTAAGTCTTAAATTTATCCAGGACACGATCTTGTAGTGAAAGGCCTATAGTTAAAGGTGGGATTTTGTAGGAGGGATTAGAATGGCAAATTAATAATATTATTATTTTCATGTATAGATTCTAAGAGTTTAACCTTGGGAATAAAAACAGGTCACAGTGAGCTGTGTAGTGTTGTGTGGGTCCTTGATGCCAGTAATTGAAGGGAGTGAGGTAGAATTTTAGGTAGAGGCCATCTTGGCCTGTATGGTGAGACTAATTCAAGCAATAAGCCTGAGGTTAACCAGAAGAAACCAAATTAGCTGGTGAGAACAAGACGGAAATGTTACTGTTGTAATTGGGCTGGTGATGTGGTTAAGCACTTAAAGCATAGGAAGGCCTGAGGACTAGAGTTGGAACCCAAATAAGGGTGGCAGAAGGGCATTGACTCCTTAGAGTTGTCTTGTGGACTCCACAGGTGTGGGGGGAGAAACGGACTCTTTTCTCCTGAAGCCACAGTGTGCTGTTCTGAGTGCTCCCCAAGCATGTTTAAGTCTGCTAAAAATCCTTTTTTGTGGGGGTTGGGGGGAGCCTGTGCATCAGGAAAAGTCTATCTGGCAACAAGGCCCAGGAATATGGCTGTAGAGTTCAAAGCACAACAGATGGAAGGGATGCAGTAACAACAGGTCTCCTCTGACAGGTTTCTGGGCTGCCAGTGGGAGTGGGTTTCTTAAGGAAAAATGTCTGAAGGACAGAGTTGGAGTTCAATGTTGGGGATTGAATCTGTTTTATATGAAAATAAGTCACTGAACCAGGGTCAGTGTAGATCTGAGATTTGAAAGATTTACACACATGTTGTATATTTCCTCTTTGATTTCAGCCTGCACTCCACCCTGCTTCTTCTCTCTCAGGATGGACAGTCTATCAATGGGGCTTCAATAAGCTTCCCATCTGGCAGCTAGTACTGCTCTTGCAGAGAGTTGATCCCAGCATTCTTATCAGGCAGCTCACAAGTAAGTGCCTGTAACTTAAGCTACCAGGAGGAGCAACTTACAGCCTGCCTCCCTCCCTAGGCATCTGCATTCACTCATCAATTAAAAATAAAGCAATCTTTATAATTTGTTTTACCTGGAATCTTACTATCAGAATGTTCTTTAAAATTAAAACTAGCTTGCCTCTGGATTTCCAGTTGAAGATCAGCCTGGTCTACGGAGTGAGTTCCAGGACAGCCAGGGTAACACAGAGAAACCCTGTGTGTGTGGGCTGGTGGGTGGGGGCAGGAAAGAAAAAAGAAAGCTGTGCGTGCTAGTGTATGAATTGTGGCACTACATGCATGTAGTTTTCAGAGGACAACTTTGTGTGTGTGTGTGTGTGTGTGTGTGTGTGTGTGTGTGTGTCTGGGTCTGGTGTTTGGGGTTCAAAGGCAAGTAGGTCTTCTTGCTTTGTGTGTGTGTGTGTGTGTGTGTGTGTGTGTGTACTTTTACATGGTTTGTGGTCTTGCTGGACCAAGAATGCTATAAATCAACGAGGAGTGGTTTATCGGTCCTTGTATTTACAGGAGATATTAAAAAATTAATTTCTTTTTTGTGTTAGCAACTTCTGTAAAATTTGATAGACTGTCCATTTTTCTTCTTTCCCCATGCCCCTCCACACCCACACTCAGTGTTTTAGGGGTATGTAGGACTTTCCTTTGAGACTATCTTGTAGCCCAGGTTGTTATTGAACTCCTGATCCTATCGGTACTGTGGCTGTCATAGATCTATATATAATTTTTTCTTTTGTTCCGGTCAACCCCACCCGCTCTGCTCGACCCCGCTCGTTCCGGCTGGCCCCACTCACTCCGATTGGCCCCGCTTCCTCCAATTGGCTCGCTTCCTCCAATTGGCTCCGTTCGGCTCCGCTCGCTCTGGCCAGCCCTGCTTGCTCCGGTTGGTTGGTCTCTCCGGTCCAAGGATTCATTTATTATTATTCTTCATAAGTACACTGTAGCTGACTTCAGACACACCAGAGGAAGGCGTCAGATCTCATTACGAGTGGTTGTAAGCCATCATGTGGTTGCTGGGATTTGAACTCATCACCTTTGGAAGAGCAGTCGTGTGCTCTTACCTGCTGAGCCATCTCACCAGCCCCATAGATATATTTTTATTTTTTAAAAACATAATCTTATATGTATGGATATTTTGCCTTCATGTAAATATGTGTTTGACAGGTGTCCAAGGAAATGAAGAAGAGGGTGTTGAGTCCTTTGGAACTGGGATTGCAGACAGTTGTAAGCTGCCATGTAGGTGCTCTGAACTGAACCCTGGTCCTATAGAAATACAGCTGTGCTTTTAACTACTGCATATCTCCGCTCTCATCCCCCTTTTTGTAGGCAAGGTCTTAACTGACTGGTCTGGGACAAACAATGTAGACTATGCTTTGCCTCAGATTTTTTTTTTTTTTTTGGTTTTTCGAGACAAGGTTAAGATCTGTCTTGAAAAAATGAGACTGCTGGACATTCTCCTTGGAGGAAGTGAGAGATTATAATGAGTAGACTTAAGAGAAAGGTTTCACACTGCTACTGCTAGTTGAATTATATAAGACATATGCTTCTGGCAGCGGTTTGGTCTTGGAAAAACTAAAAATGCTTCAGACAAGGTGTATCCTGGATTGACAAGACTAAGTATAACTAATACATTGGAGCTGGATAGCTGAGGCCTGCAATATCATCTACTTATGAGTCTGAGGCAGATACAATGTCTTCCTGAATAATTTGGTGAGACCATGCTTCAAAGGGGAATGGATCAGCTGGGACTGTATCTTAGTGGTTGATTGCTTCATGGCCTATGGAAGGCCCAAGTAAAATGCCTACTACCACTAAAAGAGATGAAGGGACTTTTTTTCCTTCTTTTTGTAGCCATGGATGTCCTGGAACTCAATTTCTAGATCAGGCTGGCCTAGAACTTGAGATCCACCTGCCTCTGTCTCCTGATTAAAGTTAGCTTACACCACACCCATCTGAATTTTGGTATTTGATAAATACCCAGTGCATTGGGTATGGGCTTCTGGTGGGTGTTCTGGATTCAAATAGAGTAAAACATGTTTCCTGTTAATGTCTAGTGTATATTTGGATAGTGGATAACATTTCATCCTAAGTGGATAAGCAACTTTGGGTTCACATTGTATGTGGTAGTCTGTAGTATTAGTGATAGTAGTTGTCTATAGTGTCATTAGTGTTAACTATGAGTACTTGTTTGAAGTGCCTCTTGGTAGGCACTATCTTGTAGAATTGGACCAACCAGTAGGTCCTTGAGCTTTCATTCTACTCCAGTGTCTTTTCTCTGTAGTCTTCCATCTTCATTTGTTTACAAGTGCTCTTTTTTAAATCTTTGCAGTTCATTGTTGGCTTCTTCTTTTCTTTTTTGATCTTAGTTCAGGTTTAAATGCTTATAATCATCTCAATAGAAGCACTGTCAACTGGGTCTCCCTCCCCCCATACCTGGCCCTTGCTGGCATGCCTGTATTAAGGAGTAAAAACTGGAAGAGTCAAAGCTTGGTTTTTAATGATCACAGCAGGAAAGGCCAACCGTTAGATGGAAAATAGGCAAAGATTATATAGGTAATCACTTTATAATAAAGCTGTAGGTCCTCCCGCCCCTAGACTTTATGGATACAAGCTTGCCATATATATCATGTGTGCAAACATGTCTGCTTGTCTAGGTTTGTGCATTGTGGGCAAGTGCTTTACTACTGAACCATATCCACGGTAGATTTTTTTTTTCTTTCTTTCGAGACAGGGTTTCTCTGTGTAGCCCTGGCTGTCCTGGAACTCACTCTGTAGACCAGGCTGGCCTGGAACTCAGAAATCCGCCTGCCTCTGCCTCCTGAGTGCTGGCTGGGATCAAAGGCGTGCGCCACCACGCCTGGCGGTAGATGGCACTAATACAAAAAAGTGCTAAAAGAAGGGCAGAAAAATCCAAACTTTTATTATTTTTGAGATAGTCTAAAGTAGCATAGATGGGTCTGGAGCTGGTTGAGACAGGGTGAGACAGGTTTCACCTCTGTAGTGGATGGGATTAAAGGCCTGTGTGTCTTTACCACTCCATTTTTGGTAGTACTGGGGATTGAACTCAGGCTCTCTGGTATGCCAGAATAACCCTCTACCCACTAAGTGACATCACTATGAAAAAAAGATGGAACATCAACAGAATTGTTTCTGAAGCTGACAGTAGGGTCAAAATGTAAAGTGGTTATACCGCTGGCTGTTGAGCTAAAATTTAGTGTTTTGGGTAGAACTTGAATATTTTAGCCAAACACATGCTAGTCACTGGGGAGTGACCCCTCCAGTTCAGAATTATTTGTTTATATAATATAGTCTTATTCTAAAGATCCACTTTCTCTTCCCCAGTGCTTGAATTACCCGTCATGAGTTGCTGGGGATTAAATCCAGGGCCTTGTTCAAGCACTGAGTCATCTTCATTCCAAAGTCTAGAACACCTATCTCAGTGTAGCAAGTAGCTAGGATTATAGGTCTGCACCACTAGTTCCTACAATGATGAAGGTTCTCTAGTCTTTCTTCCTTAGCAGTCCGCCTGCCACAGGCTGCCACTCCACTGTTTCATCAAGCCACAACAACCCCCCCCCCCAATCCCTGGTTCAGAAAGTTCTTGGGTTCTGCTTGCTGCCTTTAGGGACTCAACAATGTGTTTTTTTCTTTTTGTGGGGATGTGGTCTCAACTCTCAGAGCCACCTGCCTGTACCCACTTGGTTTTGGGATCAAAGATATATGCCTGGATTCTATCAATATCTATTATAATGATCAAAACTCAGATATATGGATCCTTTAGTACCTGAAGAGTAGAGGCCAGATACCTGCTAAAGAATCAGTGATACATAAGACACCACAGAAAGAGAGACTTTTTTTTTTTTTTTTTGAAAAGAAAAGAGACAGGATTTTTCTTTGTAGCCCTGGCTGTCCTGGAACTCTGTAGACCAGGCTGACTTCCAGCTCCACTGAGGTCTGCCTCTGCCTCCTGAGTTTAAAATCATGCATTACCACTGCCTTGCCATAGAGAGAGAGACTCAAAGCGGGAGGAAAGGGCAGGGATATCTTGACTCATTTGCTTAGATATTTTTCAGGACCCTTGTATTTCAGGACCCTGGTATTTTTCAAAACCCTTGTTTGGATTTTGGTTTACTTTTGTTGGTTCCAGGCAAATCCAGTAGGCTGGATACCTCAAAATAGGAATATGAGAAGTGCCAAAAGGAATTGTTTGATTTGGAAAGTTATTTATTAAAAAATATTTTGAGATAAGATCTCACCATGTAACTCTGGCTTGCTTAGAACTAAGATCTGCCTGCTTCTGCCTCACCAGTGCTGGAATTAAAGGTGTATGCCACTCTGCCTGCTTTTATAAAAACTTTGCTAAGTTTCCTAAGCTTCTGTAGTATGATTTGGTTGTACTGTCATAGTAGAAACATTTGCCAGCAGGAAGGAAAATTGACCTTGGTCATCTCTATTATTTTTATTTTAATTATTATTATTTATTATTATTAATTGTTGTATCTTGGTCATCTATTATTGTTGTTATTGTTGTTATTATTATTATTATTAAAATTTTTTTTGAGACAGTATCTCACTAGTTAGCCTTGACTGGCTTGGAACTTGCTGTGTAGAACAGACTGGCTTTAAACTCACTGATATATATCCTCTTGGTCTCTGCCTACTGAGTTATGGGATTAAAGGTGTGCACTGCCATGCACTCCAACTACAGTTTGCATTATTATTATTATTATTATTATTATTATTATTATTATTAAGACAAATGTACGTTGGGGTTTTTGTTTGCTAGTATTGAACTTGTTTAGAATTGGAAGGTACCTTTAAAGTAGCCAGCCAGTGGTGATGCATGTCTTTAGTTCCAGCATGTAGGGGGCAGAGGCAGGTGGATTATTTCTTAGGAAGTCAGTGCCACACAGAGAAATACTGACTTGAAAAAAAACAAAACAAAACGGGGGGCTGGAGAGATGGCTCATTGTTTAAGAGCTCTGATTGCTCTTCCAGAGGTCCTGAGTTCAATTTCCAGCAAACATATGGTGGCTCACAACCATCTATAATGGGATCTGATGCTCTCTTCTGGTGTGTCTGAAGACAGCTACAGTATACTCATATACATAGATAAATAATTTAAAAAAGATTCATTAAAAAGTAAAGAAAAGAAAATAACCAAACTACCCAACCAAAAGATTTTTTAAAATTTGTTTTCTGAGACAGGGTTACATATGTTTCCTGTTGTCTACAAACCTGTGTGAGATTAGGGCCTAAATTCCTGATCCTCCTGCCACACCCAGCTTGATGTCAGTTGGGATAGTTCCTTAACTTTGGTGATCTGTACCTTATTTCGTAATTCCTTCCCTCTCATTCCTGACACTAGTCAATACAATGAGTGATTCTTAATCTTAATCTTAATCTTGTCTTAATTTCCTTGTTAACTTAGTAGAGTCCCTTGTGGCTGGTACTGCCTAGGGTATTATTACACCTTTTCAGTCTCTGTATTCATTAAAAGAGGGTAGCCCAAAGACTTCTTTCTCCAGGAGTAAGGACTGAGGGCCATGCTGAAGAAGTTTTGAAAAAGCGATTTTCTTTATGTGATAGGTATAACAACATTGAGGTAATCAAGGTAGAATTTATTAGAGAAAGATGTGTTGGGTGGAGTAGGGAAGCTCAAGAGTTAAGTTTTGGTCATGTTCTATTTGAAACAACATGCTCAGTATCCAAGTGGCTATTTTGTGCAGTCATGTGCCTGTTTACTGGGTTAGGCTTCCATTTGGGACTCAGGGTTTATATAATGGGCAGTAGATGGTGAGATGAGGCTTTGAGCAGGTTTCAGTGAGGAAGTTGATCATAGAATGCACATCTGAGAAGACAGGAAAGAGATTTGGGAAGTCAGGAGAGAGTCCCCAAATGTATTAGGCTTAGGAGTTCCTGAGCTTATATCAGGTGATTTCAAATGATGAGGTAGGACAGAAGTGAAAACCAGTGCGTCAAGGCTGTGAAGAAATACATTCACCAGCATTCAATTTCAAGGGCTTTGGTGATTGAGAAGTTGGCAGCCCTCAAAGTGTCTCCAGTTTTCCAAATGAATTGTTTAACTCAAGGAGCACTCTTCATTTAAAGATGGCCAGCATTCAAGTGTTGGCTGAATACCAGGCACTGCCAGTTGGTGCTATGTACCCCACTGCCTTGAAGTTAGGATTCTTGGCTGGTTCATTTGGCCTCCCTACTGTCTGCTCTAGTGTTTGCATCACTCATAGTGGAAACATGAACACTGGAAATAGTAGATGATCTGGAACAAGGAGAGAGCATGTACTTTGACTCTTAGTAGCTTGTATAGTGCTGTTGTCTCACTTTGTAAGGCCCACATTTTTGGAGTCAGAAACAGTCTTGAGATTTCTTGTTTTCTAAGAGTGGATTAGCACAACAATGTTTGCCTTGTCTCTGTTCGGTTCTGTAGTTACCAGCATTGGTTTTTGTTTTTATTTTTATTTTTATTTTTGGTTTTTGAGACAGGGTTTCTCTGTATAGCCCTGGCTGTCCTGGAACTCACTTTGTAGACCAGGCTGGCCTCGAACTCAGAAATCCGCCTGCCTCTGCCTCTGCATTTTAAAAACCAATGCTGCCGGGCGTGGTGGTGCACGCCTTTCATCCCAGCACTTGGGAGACAGAGGCAGGCGGATTTCTGAGTTCGAGGCCATCCTGGTCTACAAAGTGAGTTCCAGGACAGTCAGGGCTACACAGAGAAATTCTGTCTCGAAAAACCAAAAAAAAAAAAAAAAAATAAAAAAAAAATGCTGCTTTAGATAGATCCTTTGCTGTTAGAACTTTTATCATTTAATGGAGTAGAGAGAAAGAGGTGTTGTTTTTTTCCCCTGGTGCTGATGACCAAACCCAGGGCCTCACATGTACTAGGCAGGTTCTCTACCGTTGGACATATCTCCCGTCTTTATTTTGATATATTTGATATTTTTTGTATGTATGTTTTTGAGACAAGTCTCATTGTGCAGCCAGGTTGGGCATAACACCTGGAAGGGTAGGATAATGGGTGTTTGCCATCAAGGTGGTATTTGATAGTAAAAGATTGTGTTTTTCCATTCTGCTTGTCAAGACCCTTTTCAAAGATCATGGTCTTTTTTTTGAAGGTAAGTGGCAGTTTTTCTTGTCTTCCTTTTGGAGGGTGATAGCCTTTGAGGAATCACATTTCTTGTAGGGCTTTCAGTAGTAGTTTTTCTGTGCCTGAAAGGTGAAAGTAGTTTGAAAACTCCGGATTTTACAGACTGGTGCTCAGGCTGCTATTGTGTTAGGATTTTAAATTCCCTGGTGCTTTCCAGTAAGTGAGTTGTGCCTCCTTCCTGTTTTGTCTGCCTTCTTTCTTATTCTTTTTTATTTTTATTTTTTGGTTTTTCGAGACAGGCTTTCTCTGTAAAGCGCTGGCTGTCCTGGAACTCACTTTGTAGACCAGGCTGGCCTCGAACTCTGTGCAGCAGAGCCCTGGCTGTCCTGTGTTTGATTTGTAGACCAGGCTGACCTCAAAATCACAGAGATCCACCTGCCTCTGCCTCCGAGTACTGGGATTATAGGTGTGTGCCACCACATCCGGCCTTCAGTTTATATTCTGTTGTACATTTCTAATGTATTTGTGTCATGTAACTGGACATTCTCTGTTAGATTTTTGTGAAGTGTTTTTGAAATTTGTTTAGTTTTGAGGCAGAATTTACTGTAACCCATGCTGGCCTGGCACTTGGCTATGTAGCCCAGACTAGAGAGCAGTCCACCTGTCAGCCTCCTTAGTGCTACAGTCATGGGTGTGATGGATATTCCTGGTCTATGCTGAGCAGTTGTAGTGGTGCCTTTAAACCCACTCTGGCCCAGATAGTTTGAGGCCAGCCTGATCTACTTTCAGGTCAACCAAAGCCACATAGTGAAATCTTGTCTCCAAAAACAAAACAAAACTACAAACAGTAAGAGTTAGACTTAGTTAGAATTAGTCTACACGTTGATTAAGAATTGTACAAGGAGGGGCTGGTGAGATGGCTCAGCTGGTAAGAGCACCCGAAATCCCAGCAACCACATGGTGGCTCACAACCATCTGATCTGGCTACCCTCTTCTGGAGTGTCTGAAGACAGCTACAGTGTACTTACATATAATAAAAAAAAAAAAAAAAAAAGAAAAAGAATTGTACAAGGAGGAGATGGAGAGATGGCTTGGCAGTTCAGATAACTGATTGTTCTTCCAGAGGACCCAGGTTCAATTCTCAGCACCCACATGGCAGCTCACAACTGTCTGTAACTCCAATTTCTGGGGTTTGACATGCTGATACACAGAATTCTGGGATGTGGCATCCTGATGCACATGCAAAAACAATAAATAAATAAATAAATAAATAAATAAATAAACGCACATTAAAAATAAAAAGGAATCATAAAATCTTATATAACTTTGTAAAAAAACCTCAATTTGGCCGGGTGGTGATGGCCAGCACTTGGGAGGCAGAGGCAGGCGGATTTCTGAGTTCAAGGCTAGCTGGTCTACAAAGTGAGTTCCAGGACAGCCAGGGCTATACAGAGAAACCCTGTCTCAAAAAACAAAACAAAACAAACCAAAAAAACTGCCTCAATTTGGAAAGTAGAGATGCTATACAAATGAGATATTTGGGGTTTGGGAAATTACTAAGTTAGTGCCTCCCCCCAGCATTAGGATTAAAGACATGCCACGAATCAGGTTTTATTTTGTAGGCATGTGCAAACACTCAAAGGCAAGAAGATTAATTACCTGGAGTTGGAGTGGGAACTGGGAAGCAAACTTTAAAGCAAGAGTTTTTAACCACAGGGCCCTTAGTCTTATCTCTGTAGAGTGATCAAGTGATTTAGACACTGTTAAATGAAAGCACATTATTTAGAGAACAGTGAGACCACATATCAGGTAGTTAGAAGCGGAATGGCTTCCTTGTGCTGCTCTGTGGAGACAGGTGAAGCCGTGCACTGTCCTTGGATTTCAGCTAAAGAATTAGTCTGCACGATAGTGTTAGAGCAGTGTTGTGTTGGTTTGGTAGTTGGGTGCTGGACAGAGTGGTTATTTATATAAGATTGGTCAAGTATATTTTTCCCTTTCTTGTGGGTAACTTCATGCAACAGTTGATATCATTCCCATGAGAGAGCCATGGTGCTGAGGCCAACATGGTTCTCAGTGCAGAGATAGTGTGTGTTCATCTTTGTAATCTTGCCTAATGCCTGGTGCAGAAACTCATCAGGGAGGGAAGTAACCAAATCTCCCCAAGTGCATTGTGGTCTAGGAAAGCAGATATAGCCAGTCCTTTGGTCAAGTGGCACCTGATCTCTGCCTCAGAGACCAGTGACCTGTTTAGGCTATTATTATGTCATTTCCAAGCATTTTTTTTTTCTAGATAGATTTTGGGGACGCCTCTTCTCCCATTTCTCTGTAGGCTTGGCTGTCCTGAACTTGCCCTGTAGATCAGGCTGGCATAGAAATCAGATCTGGTGCCAGGCGGTGGTGGCGCATGCCTTTAATCTCAGCACTTGGGAGGCAGAGGCAGGCGGATTTCTGAGTTCGAGGCCAGCCTGGTCTACAAAATGAGTTACAGGACAACCAGGACTACACAGAGAAACCCTGTGTGTGTGGGGGACAAAAACAACAAACAAACAAACAAACAAACCCCTCCAAAACAAAACAAAACAAACAAAAAAGAAATCAGATCTGCCTGCATTTTGCATCTCTAGTACTACAATTAAAGGTGTGCCCCACCACATGGATGGGATATGATTCTTGAATACAGTTTCTGGACAAAGGTCCTGCTGAAGATACAGGCTAGTGACTGGCTACCAGAAGTTCTCTCTGGGCCAGTAGGTACGGAGAAGGAACCGACTCTCATCAGTCCTCTTGTTTTTCACTGATTGGGCAGTGTTATCATGGGCTGTATTTTTATATTTGCAGGTCTTGTTCCAACAGTCAGTTAAAACATGGTGGACTACTATGAAGTGCTGGGCGTGCAGAGACATGCCTCACCTGAGGACATAAAAAAGGCGTAAGTGATTCTATTTCTGAGTTGATATTCTGTACCATGGTTCATTGGTAATTGGATAATGTAAAAATTAGGTTTATTCATTTTATGTTTGAATGTATATGTGTGCTCAGTGTTCATGGAGGTCAGAAGAGTATATGATCTCCTGCAAATGACTTTATCGATAGTTGCACACCACCATGTGGGTGCTGGGAATCAAACTTAGGATCTTAGTAAGAGCAACAGGTTCTCTCAAACCCTGAACAAGGTACCCACCTGTACTGGGATCTAATCTAGGAGACTCCTACATTATAGGCAGGCACCAGCTTACTACCCAACACAGACCTAAGGTGACTTTCAACCCTATGGTTTAGTTTTAGGTTAAAGTGCTAACATTTGTGATCAGACCTGGGGATCATTGGGCATTCTATCTAATTGGTGATCTTTAGGTTCCTATGAAGAAAGACCCACCCAGTCTTAAAAAATGAGGTAGATGATTCTTAGCTTGACCTGGCTTTCACACACATACATATACATATTTGCTCATACACACACATACACATACATCCCCAAAACTTGACAACTCATACCATGTCCCAAAATAGAAATATTGCCCTTGTATGCTAGAGGTCCTAGGTTCCATCTGCAGTTCTTGGTACTTTGTGATAATTTATATTATGCCTCTCTCTCTCTCTCCATGGTGTTTCTGAATTCCAACATAGGCCTGTTGTCTCCACTGAACTATATCTGTAGCTCTTCACCATTATTTTTTAAAATGTTGGTGTACACTGGTGGTACATTGGTACTGGTGGCACATTCCTGTAATCCTTGTACTAGGAGGCAAAGGCAGGCAGATCTTGGTGACTTTGAGACCAGTCAGGTCTACAAAGTGAATCCAAGATAGCCAGGATTCTGTTTGTTACACAGAGTGTTGGTGTGTAGCCAGGGGCATACCAGTTGAGTCTTAATGTTCTAGTTTATTTCTGTTGCTGTGATGAAATACCCAAAAGAAACAGTAGGAAGGGGTTTATCATGATAGAGGTCAGGTCATAAAGCCATCACTATGGAGAAGTCATGGCAGAAGTTTTAAACAGCTAGTTACATTATATCTACTATATAGTTAAGATTAATGAGTGTGTAGATGGCTGTGTTCTTGCTTGTGCTCAGCTTGATTTCTTTGCAGTTTAGCAGTCTTGTCTACAGAATGGTGCTGTACCTAATTTTCCCACATCAGCCTCCTTGACACCATTCTCCAAGTGATTCTAGGTTGTGTCAAATTAACGATTACAGTTAACATCACTTCTGGGTTTTCATATGCTCCTTATAAGGTTTATTCAGGACACTGAATTGTCTTAATTCCAGTATTGGACATAACTTCACCTAATGTTTTGCTTTAGGTTAAAGTTGTGTACATACTAGGTGCCCTATCACAGGCCATACTCTAGCCACAAAAGTTGATATTTCAATTTTGTTTAGACATTAAATGTTACTAGGAGTCTGGCTTGTGCTATGGGAGATGTTCTTGATATTGATAAGTGGAATATTGGGATGGCTGGGAAAAATAGAAACATGAGGGGATTTATTTAAGTTGTATCTGTTTGGCTCAGTGGGCAAGGAATTGTCTACATTCTGTACATGCTTCACCTGATCACCAGAGCCTATAATTTGGACACTTGGATCATCCCACATACAAGTTTTCAAACTAATTCTTGCCAATTTGTACTAGTATCCGAAATTAGACCTTTCTTATTTCATTCTCAGGAAAAGGTGGCTTTACTGCTAAGATATTATACCCAATGGTGTAGCCATTTTCTGCTTAAGGGTAGGTGTTTTTTTTTAAAAAATCATTTCCTTTATTAAGACAGGATTTTTACTGTGTAGCCATGGCTGGCCTGGAACTCAGTATGTAGAATAGGCTGATCTCAACTCACAGACCCATTGCTGGAATTAAAGGTGTGCTACTACCATGGCTAGCTGCTTATGTATTAAAATTCCATAGACTTCATATGTACTCAGTATACACCCTTTTCATCTTTCAAGGTATCGAAAACAGGCACTTAAATGGCACCCGGACAAAAATCCTGAAAATAAAGAAGAAGCAGAACGGAAGTTCAAACAAGTAGCTGAGGCATATGAAGTGTTATCAGATGGTAAGTAAACCTGAGCTTGTGAAGGGCTCTGAGAACAGGGCTTCCTAGAGAGAGCACAGACACAAAATTTGTTTGTTCCTAGCTAGACTGTTCCTTCTTCCCAAAGGTTTTAACTTTCTTGTGGACTTTGTATCTGGTACATCTAACCATGGTGCTGAGGAGCTAGAGCTATAGGCCAAGGGCTAGAGACATGTCCTCTGCAGCAGAGTAATGTTAAAGGAGTTTTAACTACTTGTACAAGGAAGAGATGCTCCAATTTAGACTTTGACAGACAGACACACACACACACATACATACCCACCCACCTACCCACCCACCCTACTCTGGGTCTAGAGCATAGACATTATCTAAAAAACCTCTGTGAAGGTTTTTTGCAGTTGGGTAAAGGGTTAGCTGTCAGCTAGGGGCAGCCATCAAATTTGAGTTTGTGGTAAAGGGAAGATTTTGCGCCTACAAACAAGTCTGGGAACAGTGCCAGAGACAGGAATAGTACTGCCCACATCCTAAGTACTATCCTGCTGGGTGGCTTGGCATGAGTCAAGGCAGAGGCATTTAAAAGGTTAGGTACTGATTGACTGATCATAGGAAATAATAGGTCACTGTCTTTAAAAATCTATTTCTGGAAGGAACCTGATCTAAAACTTATTGGCATTACAGCTCCTTGCATTATGAATACTCTATTAAGTCTATAACCTTCTCCCCAGTTTTAAGGACAATCCTTGAAACTTGACAAGTATCAATTTCTTTTTTCACTTAATGAAGACATGGATAACTGAAATCCTGTAAATGTGGCAAGGTCTTAATACTGTTTGGGCTTTTGAGCTCTAGTGGCTGGAGCCTGGGCTTCAGAGCTTATGTTACTACTGTTCTTACAAGGGTTCTTAGTCAAGATGAGGTTGTTCTTCACTTTTGTTTCCCCTATTGTAGAATATAACATAAGATTTTTGGGAAAGACAGAAGGGTGTGGCAGCTGTGCTGTGTCTGTTCTAGAAGCACAAAGGCAGCAAACAGGGTTTATGCATACTAGTGTAGCACCTGTGAGCCAAGTGAGTGGTCAACTCAGCAGATCCTGAGTCTGAGCCTGTGTAAATGTTGCACAGGCCTGGCTCCTTTTATGGTATATGCTTGTCCACTTCCCATTCTACCCAGGGCTTAACATCCACCCCCTGACTTTGTTGTAAACATTTGTAGCAGTTACAAGTAAGTTTGCCAGTTCAGGACACCTTCCTCCTCTTAAAGTTGAGGGCCTTCTAAATGGATGTAGATTTATAATGGGAAATACTGACTGAATTTTGAAGGTTTGAAAACAAGAACTTACCCATACTGTTTTTCTCAAATTTAAAGCTAAAAAGCGGGACATCTACGACAAATATGGCAAAGAAGGATTAAATGGTGGTGGAGGAGGAGGTATGTCAATTTTCTTTTTGGAGACAAAAGGTCTTGACAACTTTACATAAATTTTTTTTCAGTTCTTTTTGTTTGTTTGTTTTAGAGACAGTTTCTCTGTGTTTTCCTGGGATTAAAGGTGTGCTCCTCCACGCCCAGCTCCGGTTTAGCTCTTATGATTTGTACCTGATAGTCAACAGGGATTTGCCTTGAAAGCGTTGAGTTTGTGCAAATGAGGAGAAACAAACATTTAAAGGAACTGCTTGTTGATCAGGCATGGTGGTGCATGCTGAAAATCCTAGCACCTTAGGGGCTAAGGTAGTGCAGTGCCTGTGACTTGAAAGCCTGCCTGGTGGGTTTTAGATCACTCTATATGATTGTGATTTTCTGCAGTAAGTCTGCCTCCTTAAAGGATTAAAAAGTAATTAAAAAAAAAAAAACAAAACAAAACTGAACCAAAAGAGAATTTGACAGGAACTTAAGTTTAAGGCCAGCCTGCTCTGCCTAGTGAGGACCTGCTTCAATAAAGGGAGGGGAAAACTAACTCTACATTTGTCAAGTTAGAAGTAAGTGGAGATATCTGATCTGATAGATAACCGATAACCTTACTGTGTTTTTAGCAGAGACACTGCCTATTATGTGAAAATGGTGCTCATCTTAAAAGGCTTGCTGGGATCTAATGTTGTACCTATGGGGAAATTGGAGTCAAGATTCTTGGCTTTCATAAGCCTTTATAATGAATGACAAAAACAGGGGACAGTGATTTGATTATGTTAAAGCATCATTGGAGACAGAGACTGAGAAATTCATAAGCCTTAGAGATCTGAGCACACAAATGCTAGGCAAATGATAAGGCTCTTGGGCTTTTAGAATCCCAGATGTGTGGAATATGTTCTCTCTTAGACTATGAAATATACAATAGTTTATGAACAAACAGTTGCTTTGAAATAACAGAATTCATTAGCTAAACACTTTATTGTGCTTGTATAGGTGGAGTTCATTTTGACAGTCCATTTGAGTTTGGCTTCACATTCCGGAACCCAGATGATGTCTTCAGGGAATTTTTTGGAGGAAGGGACCCATTTTCATTTGATTTCTTTGGTAAGTACCTGCTTGGTCCATCCTTTGGTCTGGCCTAGTGAGGGCTGGTGGTACCCTTTGCATTTAACATTCTGTTGTGTTACTGAACTCTATCTTCATGGACCAGTGGAGTCCTCAGGCATTTCCTGCCAACCTTTTCAGAGCTTTTGGATTGGTGACTTCAGCAATAAAGATTTTAGGGCATTATTTCCCTCTTCATGTGTATTATTCTATCCTAGTTAATTTGTTTTTGCTCTCTGGTGAATCCATGGTTGGGATAGGATAAGATGTTCGAAATTTGATCTTAATCTCTTAAACATTTATTTCTTGCTTTTGGTGCTCAGGGTTTGAAACCAGGATCTTGGATATACTGACATCTTTAGCATTCACCTACTTCCACTCTGCCAGCTAGTTTATTAGTGAGTTTGTGAAATGCACTAAGTATCATGGATGCTGGTCCAGAACATATGGGTTCCATAAACACACCCTTTCTAACTGTGATTGTAGTTCATTTTAGAGTGTGAAGAAAGGATGCATCTAGAGCAAGGCAGATGGCATTCTGATAGTAGCTGTTGGATTTTGGGAAATTAGGTTCTCCTATCTCTTGCCTTTAGTCTGATGCCTGACCCTGGACTCTTAGGGATCTTGTGCATAGGTGCGAACTTTTCCACGTCCTTGTCAGCTGTCACTTAGTCACTAGAAATCTTCCTTATGGCTGAGCATTGGTGAGCACTGGACATGGGAGGTCAGGGTTGAATGTGTTATTGCTGCCTTTCTTTTGTCCTGGTGCACTGAGAGGGAAACATCCTGTGTGGCTGAAGAGACTTGAACATCACCAGCAAACCCCCAGGAGGAAAAAAAAGACAGTTGTGTCTACCAGTGATAGCAAAGGGAGACAGGTGGGATCCCTGCATGTCATGATGTCATGGGTGTGAAGAGGAACAAGTCACCCTGGATCTGGTAGGTCTTGGACTTTTCATGTTGTGATACTAAGTTGATCTCACTGGGCGTGTGTGTGGAGGGAGGGAGAGGCAGAGACTGATTTCCTTTAACCTGCCTTTTAGAGAGAGAGGGTTTTTTTTTTTTGTTTTTTTTGAGACAGGGTTTCTCTGTTGACCAGGCTGGCTTCAAACTCAGAAATCTGCCTGTCTCTGCCTCCTGAGTGTTGGGATTAAAGGCGTGCGCCAACACGCCTGGCTAGAGAGAGGTATTTTACTTTTGTCTTCCTGAAGGAAGGAAAACAGTGAAATTAAATAGGATAAAGGTTATTGTGAGTGAGGGTTGGGATGGACCAGCTTGTTTAATGTTTGTAGAAACCTACAGAAAGCTTCCTATAAACAGATGAGTAAGAGTGAGGCCAGTGACAGGATTGTAGAGCACTTAAAATCTCAGATTAGGAACAGTAGACAGCAGGAGTAGTCCTGTATATATATATGGCTCAGCAGGTAAAGGTACCTGTCACCAAACTTGAAGGCCTGAATTCTGTGGTTGAGTATTTATTTGTGCAGGAACACACTAATAAATAAAAGTGTAGAAAAAAAAAAAGATCTCTTCCAATGGCTTCTACATATTTAAGATGAGCAAAAGTAATTTGTAGTAAGAGAAAATGAATATTTGTTGTATTCTCTGTAACTCTTTAAGGAAACTAAGATACAGCTAGACGTGATCATGCTTAGGTGAAGTACCAGCTCCAAGCTTCAAGGTAGCCTACCCCACCTAGGAATAACCAAAACAAAGCAATAAAATTCTCTGTATTTTTTTTTTTCTTCAGAAGAAGTTAGTGTTTAGATCTGTTCTGATGTCTTAGCTGTGGGTTGATAGCTAAATGAAAGAGTTGTCTTCTCTAGTTAATAAGATAAAGTAGGCCAGCTTTTCTGTCTTTGAGGAGGTCAGGTAACACTGCATTATCTTGCTTAATTAAAGAAAAAATTGAAACCTGTATTGTGCACATCTTTGTAATCTAGAACTTGGGAGATTGGGACAGAAGGATCATGAGTTTGAGGCGAGTTAAGGATACATAGTGAATCACAAAACAACAAAAACTGAAAACTCCAAAAGTCACTTGGGGTGCAAGGTAGATAGATGACAAGTATTTAAAGACTAGCCTGAGCTACTCTAAGATCCTGTCTAGAAGGGCTATGGATGTTGGTCAGATGCTTGCCTATTATGTACAAACCCTGGATTCTTTCTTCCTGTCCCTAGCACTGTCACAGAAAAGAGGCTGGTGTTCCTTTTTAGTGAATTAATACTCAAGTGCTTGTTTTCCTTGAGAAAAAGAGTCTGACACTCTAGTCTTTGGACAGTTCTTTCTATGGAGCTTTTTATTAGATGTGCCTAAGTTTGTATCAGTAGTGCAAGAACCCCAGGTATGGCTCAGGTAGGCACTCCCTCCTTGCTTTGCCAATATAAGTGTGGCAGTGATAATTCTTTAATCCATTCTTATAGGTCTTCTAGGGGACTTCCATTTTCAGGCAGTAAGGATTTTCGCACAGGAAAAGAAGTTGCTCCATGGCTACTACGTGTATGAGGTGACCGTGCAGCCTGCTGGTGGTATGTGGAGTATAGACTGGGTCTTTTGTGCAGGGCTGGGGGACTTAGTGTATAGTCAGCAGTATTCAGAGCCCTTGTAAGCCCAGTCACAATGTTTATTGATTGTAGCCAGTTACTTTTCAGTTTTTAAGTTTACATACTTTTATATTCCTTTTTTGGGGGGGGTTTCAGAGGAGCTTACAAATATGCTGGATGCAGTATAATTATTGTGCCAACAATCACAGCTACTTGGGAGGTTGAGACAGAGTCTTTTCTGGGTTTTATAGACGCAGTCCCTATCCCTTCTCTATCTCTCAAAAAGTCATTTTTAAGATTTTTGTTATAAAATGTAATTCAGGCTGTCTGTCCCTGTATTTCTGACAAGCATTTCAAGTGCTGGGATCACACAATGTCCTCATGTCCTGTTGTGAGGTATTGTTGAGCTACACTGTGCTAAAAAAAAATTCAGGTCTCTTCCCTTGGTGATGGGGTGGGCTCCCTAGAGACCAATAGAAGGGAGATGCTGTGGAATCCTGCAGGAGCTGAAACACTGTTCCCTGTGACTGGCAACTTTTCCAGGAAGGCCAGAATATTGGCAGTTTCCACAAGGAGTTTAGTAGTGGAGGGGGGTGTATATGGAATGTTGAGGTTAGTTAACCTTTTCTAGAATATGGATCTCACCCATAAGTGAACCTTTGTTGAAATGTTGATGGAAGGCAGGGTGTGCATTATTAAATCAAATTAGATTCATCTCTTCGCGTGTTTTACTGACTCAGGACATCATTACTTTTGTCCTGGTTCTGTAAACCTGATAATATAAGACTGACAAGTACTTGGCAGTAGTGGGGTTTTTGGTTCTACTAGTTATGACAGGAAGTATCTCTTAGAGACCTGTGTGGGTTCAACTCTACAATTATTCTCATGCTCAGGAATGACCAAATTGCCTTTGACATTGTTGTTGGCAGAGAGTCTTTCCTTTCCCTTTACCACTTAGTATATTCTTTCTTCACAAAGACTTGTGGATCTGGGGAAGGACTTGGTAGTCCACTGGCTCATGGTATGGAGAACCTTGGAAAAAAACTTGTGGGGGAGGGTAATTGTATGGAGGGTACTTCTTCTGAGCCATAAATTTAATGTAGTGAGTCAGTCATTTTACTCTCCAGGATTCGAGGAAGTGGCCAGTGAGGACTTGGAACCTAGTGAAGAACTAGACCAGCCCTGTTTTGAGGAGTCAGTAGACGACGCCCTGAGTGACGAGCACAGTGAGGTTTTGGATGTGATATCCAGTGAGGAGCTGGACCTTAGTGAAGATGAGTCAAGTGAAGGCTGTAGCTGGGGCCAGGGCGGACTTCTCAGTGAGGACCTGGACCTCGTCTCCAGCGAGGAGGAAGCCAGTCTCGGGGATGCGGAGGAACTCAGCGAGGAGTATGAGGAGCTGCTGAGCGAGGAGGAGCACAGTGGGCCGGAACCCGAGGCGCTGCTTGTTCAACAATAAACAAAGGAACGGCCTGGGTCTCTGTTTTATAAGAAGGTTTACTTTATTTAAAGTTTATCTAGAATAAAAAGAATTGCTTCTATCACTACCATGTTGTATTTGGTCAGATTACGAGAGTTGACTTGGAGACCAAGGAGGGGAGGGGTCCAGATGCCCTAGGTCAGTGCAGTGCTCTTTGTAGGAGGGCTGAACAGCACAGGTAGCACTGGGAGTGCTGTATGTAACAAAGTGATTTAGACAACAGAAACTTCCCCAGAAGGTATGCCAGGGTCCCTGTTGGCCTGAGGCAGATGTGCTGTAGACAGTTCCCAGCTGCTAAGAGGCCTCAGTGAGCCTTCATATCATCTCTACTACAGCATCATCCTGTGACCAGTGATGATCCCTGGTCCATAATTCCTTTTGATCTTGATTATTTCAGGGAGCTGGTAGTAAGCCCAGGATCCTTTAAGATGAGATTCCAGCTCAGTAAGATTCTTAGCAGCTGCTTAGGTTTAAATCCTAGTCTGTACAGCTTGCAAGCTAGTAGTGCCCTTAGAAGTAGAACATCTTGAAAGCTGAGGATGTTTAGAAAGAAGAAGAGTTGGAAGTTAGGAAAAATGTAATTTCAGAGATCAGTGGTGCTTACTGACACAACAGATGGCTTAATCTTGCATTGAATTGATGACTGCATCTCAGGCTTGATCACATATATGTCCTTAATTGCTTTAAGGACAAAGTACCATTTCTCTTCCCAGTGGGATTTGAAAGAGAGCAGCAGATAAGATTTAAAAGTATGTAGAAACACGTTATAGACCAGTTTCCGGTTGTTAAAATGCTACATTTTCATTGGGTTTTAGACCACAGCTTGCCTGCAACTTTCATTAGCTTCCTTGTTTTTTCTAAATGAAAGATGGTAGATGCCACATTGAATTAGAGACTTCACTGTGCTCTCAAAAGCTTGTTCTGCCCAGGAAGGAGGAGGATGGAGGCTACTTTGATTCCCCCCCCCCCCCCAATCTGGTTGATTCAAGATTGCTAATATATGTTCATTTTAAAATTTTTATTTTATGTGCATTGATGTTTTGTCTGCATGTCAAGGTGTCAGATCCCTTGGAGCTGTTGTGAGCTGCCATGTAGGTTCTGGGAATTGAACCCTGGGCCCTCTGGAAAAGCAGCTAGCCCCTGAAGACATCTTTGAGACGTTCTTAGGCTTGTGGATTCTGCATTGAGCAGTACAGAGAGGCTTTCATTTACGTTCTAAGGTTTTCTGTAACACTTTTCCACCACGCTTCCCCACCCCCACATAAGTGAAGAACACGAGGACCTTGTTTGGTTGCACAGTACAAAATTTGACTCTCTGAGACAGGGTTACTCCATGTAGCCCCACTTGGCCTGGAACTTGCTTTGTGGATCCAGCCGGCCTCATTAGCCTGCCTTTGCCTCTTTCTCCTGTGTGAAGATTAAGGGGGTGTGCATCAATCACATCTGGCTTAGTTCATTCACTTTTATATTGTGTTCATGACAGTGGACAACTCACAGGTGAGCCCCACATCCTTGGTGGGCATATCCATGATGTTCTTCGATAGGAGGAGTAGTTTAATGAACCCTAAGCTTCCTGGTGTGGGTTTAGGGAACAGTGGCAATGCATTGCTCTTTAATTTATCTTTTGGAAGGGGAAGTAGCAGGTTCATGTTGTGTAAGAGCAATTATCACAGGAGATAGAACTAAGTACTGAATTGTCATCTTAGAACAGCAGAAAGTACCCCCTATCCTCCCAACAGAGCCATTGGATGTTTAGTCTAGGGTAAAGTTCTATGATTACTGTGTTTCCAGGGTTAACCATGTGGCCTTGGCTAGCTGAGAATTTATAGCAGTCCTTTTGCCTTAGGGCTAGGCTTAGGTGACATGTGCAACTGCTTAGCAGTTTTGTGGGGAGGTAGATCCCAGTGAATTGCCCAGGTTGGCCTAGTTCTCAAGTGCTGAGATTTTAATCCTATGTTGTGTTGGTAATTTGGTATTAAAGTCAGAGTTTTTAGGTGTTAGGAATTCCCATGGTGTACTCTGCCTCCACCCTTAGTCCCCCACCCCCTTGCACTTTTCTGTTTTGACTTTTGTATTTGGGAGTTGATCTGGAAGCCTAGGAATCTGGAGTGTTTGGGCCATGAGTCATTAGTATAGTCTACCTGCTGTGTGAGTTATGTTGAGTGCATAGTTTGCTCCTGGGCTTTTTATTGGTAGGGACCTCAGAGAAACATCAGCTTTCAAATTAGCATTCTGTAATATAAAATGTGGACATTGCTTTAGTGTTACATGTTTACCTCATTTAGGCTTTTTGTTACCTTCTATGTACTTTTTCTTTCTTCCTTCTTTTCTTTTTTTCTTTCTACCACTTAGATATTTTTGTTAGTCCTTTGCATGTTGGTTACTTCAGTGTCAGAAAACAGGATCACACAAAGTTCTTCCTTAAAATATTTAAAATGTATGGGTATATGCCTGGTGTTGGCAGAAGCCAGAAGGAGGAGTCTGATTCCCTGAGGCTGGACCCTGTATATGCTGGGAATGGAACTCCCTGGATCCTCTGGAAGAGCAAGTCAGTACTTTTACCTGCTGAGCCATCTCCAGCCCCTCTTAAAATTTTGTTCAGTAAATTACATTCAGGTGTGTGTTTTGGCTGTTGGAGGTCAGAGGACATTCTGCAGTTTCTTTAGCCACTTTTGATAATATCAAGGATTATATTCTTGTCAGCAGTCATATACACACTGAGGCATCTTAGCAGCCCTTGTTCTGTTTTCATTCCTTGAGACAGGGTCTTATTATATAATAGCTCCACTGGCTTCAAACATGGGATTGCATCACTTTCAGATTGCTATTATGAATGAATTTTAACATTGTAACTGAAATGATGTGTCTTGGTGATTCATGGGATGGAGCACATAGCCCAGCACATGTTAAGGAACTGTTCCCACTGAGCTACATTGAAGTCCCCAAATAATCCAGAAGAGTTAATATGGAGAATTGCAATGGCTCCTTTTATATTGTTTTGGTATCCTTTAAAAAAACAACAAAAAACAGACCACTAAATAAAACTTTAACATTTGCAAATAAAGACATGGTTGGGTCAGAGAATATGATGGGGCTTAGCTGGTAAAAAAAAAAAAAAGTACTTGCTGTGCAAGCCTGATGACTTGAGTATGTCCATAGACAGTGAAGGTGGAAGGAGAGAACTGCCCTGTGATCTCCGTAAGCATGCTATGTTAGTCTCCCCACTCCAAATTGTGTCCATAGATATACTTCTAAAGATTTTGGAAAAGACAAAGGCTTGGGTAGTTTAAGATTAGCTATGGAGAATTTGTTTTTCATGATGATGTGGATTGTCTCTAATTTGTGAATTATCTTATAGTATGTTTTAACTGCTTATAGCTAACAGTCACAGTCAAGATATGAGAGCCTAGGATGGCTTCAAACTCAGTTTGCAACTGCTGGGTTCACAGGTGCTGGGAATGGAACCTGTGGTTTTGTAGTAAGCTCCAGCCCAGCCATTTGAAATAAATTTAAAAAACAAAACAAAACAGAACAACAACAATGAAAAACAAACAAAAACAACTCTGTAGTCCTGATTGGCCCAGATCTCAGATTCCCCTTCCCCTGCCTCCTCGGTGCTAGGATTAAAGTATTATTCATCTTACTGACTTAATGATTCTTTGTTTGTAGTTTCGGTATTATAAATACAAGAATTACTATCCATGTTGTAGACCTGCTGTCTAGGAAACCTGTGGCATACATACTTGGTTTGTTGTCTGCTAATTAGTTTGAGAGCCTCTTTGTAAATGAAATGCCCAAGTTTTGTTTTGTCTTTTAAGTTTTTTAAAAATTGTATTTATTATGCACACAGTATTCTGCCTGCATATATGTCTGCATGTCAGAAGAGGACACCACATCTCATTATAGATGGTTGTGAGCCACCATGTGGTTGCTGGGAATTGAACTCAGGACCTCTGGAAGAGCAGTCAGTTATTTCAACCTCTGAGCCCATGTACAAATTTTATTTGCAGTCTTTGTAGCGACTGGGAAATTTTACATAGTCTTTTTCTTTTAAATAATGGGAGAACAGGAGTCTGTTTATAAGGGGTGGCCTATACTGGAACACAGCAACACAGCATTGGGGTCAGACAGCTCACATACAGTGCCTCTTTCTGGCTTCTGGGCACTATACCCAAATAAACAAACCCATACACAGACATACTCTTACACATTTAAAAATAGATTCTGGGAAGAAAAATAATAAAATACAATAAAACAAAATTCATAAAAGATAACATCCCTTAGTCACAACTCAAACAGCTGTTTACTTGCTGTAGAGTGGGTCATGTTGGTGACTACATAAGTTCCTTTTTTTTACTCAGCCACTGTCAGACTTTGGAAGAAGCCATCCAGGGCTACTTAGGCAGGGCCCTTAGGCAGAGCTGCCTTGTACAGGATAACCTTCTTGCCCAGCTTGAGCCTCTTTTCTGTGACCATCTCAAGCTTTCTGGAGCATTCCAGGCCATTGCTCTGGTCCCTGTGGTCTACCCTGAAATAGCCTTTTGGGCAATCCTAGACAGAATGCCTATTCTGGAACCAGGGCCTACCTAGGATGTCGTGTTCATCTGAATTTAAGCAGGCCAACCGGCTCTTGCTTTGTCTTCTCTCTTGTCATTTATACATCTACGACAACTTTCTGCATGCATTTATATTTGAAAGTATGTGATATATGGTTCTTTACAGATTTCCTACTTTACTAGGGGAAATAAAAACACTAAGGTAAGTTTATAAAGTAATAGTTATAAATATCATGTTGTTATCTGCCATAATGAAAAACTGAGCTTGCTGCCATCTTTAGATTGTAGTGTTGATACTTGTTCTATGTAGAGTATTCCTTGCTGAATTATTGGTAAAGCGCTTTCTTTTCAGGGCCATCATGTTTCCAGTTAAGTGATGGTCACTTGTCCCAGTAAAAGTATTTCAGAAGCATTGTCCTATGCCTGCCAATTAATGTCAGTTCAGATTCCACTGGTCTCATAAAAATATAAGATTCTGCCTGCCTATGGATGTTGGGTTCCCTGGAACTGGAGTTGAGATGGTTGTCAGCCTCTAGTGAGTGTTGCTAAGTAATAGCAACACTTGCTTTTAACTTCTCAGTCAACTCAGAGTTTTGAGCCATCAAATTGAGTAGATATGAGAAAGGAATTATTGGGTCATAAACATCAGGCTCACCAGCAGTTATATTCACCTGTTGCTGTTGTTTTGAAACTTGTAGACCAGACTTGTCTCAGATTCAGAGATCTGTCTGGCTGAGTTGGGATATAAAGGTGTGGGGTACCATGCTGGACTCTGAATTATTTTGAAAACTGCTCCTCCTCTCTGTATAAGTTTCTAAGGTTGGAGGCTGGAGAGATGGCTCATTAGTACTACCCTTGCAGAAAGTCTGTTTCCAGAACTCAAGTCAGGCATCTTACAAGTACCTTTAACTTCAGCTTCTGGGTGATCTGATGAGTCTGGCCTCTCTTGTGTACCTGTGTGCACATGCCCCTAAACTACACCTGACTATACATAAAATAATGAAAAGTTGGAAAACAGCAACAAAGCTGCCCTAAGATTTTTTTTGTTTGCTTTTCAAGACAGGGCTTCTCTGTGTAGCCCTAGCTATCCTGGAGCTTGCTCTGTAGATAAAGGCAGGCCTTGAACTCTCAGTGCTGGGATTGTGGGCTTGTGCCACACAATGCTGGGCTGAAACTATCTTTTCTAATGAACCTAATTGTGTAGATACCCTCACTATTCCCATTAGGCACCTGTCTGGTCATTTGCACTGAGCTTTATTTGAATGATACCAGTAAGTGAAAGTTGTTGAGCATGTGCTCCAGAGTACTAAGAGCTGTTGGGTGTTTGTGCCTAATAGACCCATGTGTTTCAAGGCATTAACCTATTTTTCTTCCTCTATGGAAAAAAAAAAAACTTAAATATTTTCATAACACATTTTACAAAAATCTTTCTAGAAGACCCATTTGATGACTTTTTTGGAAACCGAAGGGGTCCCCGAGGAAGTAGAAGCCGAGGTGCCGGTTCATTTTTCTCTGCCTTCAGTGGATTTCCTTCTTTTGGAAGTGGATTTTCTGCTTTTGATACAGGTATTAAAGCCTTTCTTACTTTTTGATCTATCTTGTAGCTAGTATAGTTTGAAGTTTGAATGGGACAGGGCAGGTAAATTTCTCTTTGGTTGAAAATCTGTTTCCTGTTTTGAGGTAGGTAGTGTAAACAGATTCTTGCTTTACAGCTCTGTGTGAAAGACTAATCCGACCACACTGGATGCCAGATTTGAGCCCAGTTAGGGTTTGTAAAGGCATCTTGTCAAAAGTCATGGCCACTAATTGTGGGTGTGTGTGGGTGTGTAGTTGCCCCGTATTAAGGTGCTCATAAGGTGTGGCCCAAATGTGACATAGACTCAGGGTTCTCAGAATCTGTATATGGGAAAGCAGGTCATTACTTCCATCTTTAATATAAGTCTAATGTTGTGTGTATGGGCACAGACATGCCATTGTGTGTTTGGAGGCCAGAGAAAAGTCTCTTATAGGTGGTCTTCTCCTTCAACATGGCTTCTAGGGATGGAACTAAGGTCATCAGGTTTTAATGGCAAGCACCCCACCCCCCCTTGCAACACACACACATACGCACAGACACATACGCACACACGCACTCCCTACTGGGAAAAGGTAGCTAATAGACTCTAACAGTGATTTCTGGGTATGGTCTTGGCTGTTGACTAGCATGTGTTGCCTCTGCTCCCAACCCTTAAGTCTCACTCTGTAGATTAGGATGGTCTTGAGACCTCTTTATCCCACATGCTTGGATTAATTTAAAGGCATGTGCCACATTAGGACCTTGACAAGTTGTTCTCTGGGGAAGCTTTTGGGAGAAAAAAAAAAAAAAACAGGTACTTGTGCATGCTTGTTGTGTATATGTAGGTACTTGTCTACTGTGTGGGTAGAACATGATTCAGGCTTGAACTAGTTAAGTACCTCACCCACTTTTTCAGCTCACTTAGCTCCCTTTGAGGCTTACAAATTTGGAATAAGGTAATTTTTGTGTGAATCTTAAAATATGTAGCTTTTAACTGTACTTTTCTGTTTCTTTATAGGCTTTACTCCATTCGGGTCACTAGGTCATGGGGGTCTCACTTCATTTTCTTCAACGTCATTTGGCGGCAGTGGAATGGGCAACTTCAAATCAATATCAACTTCAACTAAGATAGTTAATGGCAAAAAAATCACTACAAAGAGGTATCTCTCTCTCTCTGGTCTTTTTATTTTTTTAAGATTTATTTATTATAATAAAGTACACTGTAGCTGTCTTCAGACACACCAGAAGAGGATATCAGATCTCATTATGGATGGTTGTGAGCCACCATGTGGTTGCTGGGATTTGAACTCAGGACCTCTGGAAGAGCAGTCACTCACCACTTAGCCATCTCTCAGACCCTGCCCCTATTTTTTTTTTTTTTTTTTTTTTTTTTTTTTTTTTTTTTTTTT
>LR749671.1:1723626-1930357 GCA_902729485.2 Mus minutoides | reverse complement strand
ACTCCTTTGTGACACCATTATTGTGCTGAGGCTTGAAGTGCAGGATCCCATTCTAGACAAGTTCCTTACAAACTGAGCTATATTACCAGCCTATGCATTTTTTTAAGACATGGCAGACCTGGGTGACATTGAACTCCCAACCCTACTGCCTGTCTTCCTAGTGAGGGTTCACAGGATTAAGGTCATGCATCTTAGTATTTTGTTCTTAGTAGCAAGGTACAATGATACAGTATTTCATATGCATGCACAGCTCTCAGGGCTGAAGTATTAACCATGTGCTTAATTTCTAAATCAGCTAAAACTTTAAAGCTTTTTGCTTTGAATATTTGCTTAATTTTTCCTTTGATGCATACCATTGTGTGGTCATTTGTCATGAGCGTCCCTGGCATTGTCAGTGTCAGAAAATGAAAGTGGCTGTCTGAGCAGGAAAACCCTAATGACAGAGTTGGGCTGCGACCACTTAGCCATACTCCAGCCCCAGCCTTACTCTTTGTGGTTAGTAACATCTCCTGTATTTGATAGTATTTGGGTCCAAACTTAATTTTGGCAGGATTGGAATTTTAGAAAGAACTCTTGAGCTTAGTTTTCATGGGTCTGTTATGTAAATTCACAAATACTTTATATATATATTTATACTTTATATATATACTTTATACTTTATACTTTATATATATTTTTACTTTATATATATTTATACTTTATATATATATTTATACTTTATATATATACTTTATATATATATTTATATATATAAATATGTGTGTGTGTGTGTATACATACATATAAAAAACACACACACACATAAAAAATTTTTTTTTTTTTGTATTTCTAAGGACTGAGCACAGGGCCATAAGTTTGATAGTAAAACTCTTGCTAAACATCCTGATTGAACAGAGGTTTCTAAATGGGTCATTTCTTACAGAATTGTGGAGAACGGTCAAGAAAGAGTAGAAGTTGAAGAAGATGGACAGTTAAAGTCCTTGACAATAAATGGTAAGGAGCACCTGCTACGCTTGGATAACAAGTAATTCAACGCACGCATTTAACAGAAATGTTAAACCATAACAAGCACCATTTGAGGAATAACAGGAACTTTTTTTTGAAGATTTCAAACGAACTCGACTTTCTGTATAACTGTACCTAAAGTATTTATAAACAGCTCATTGGAGCCTCCATCTATCAGAGTTTTGAGTTTGTTGTTGGGACCACAAAATAGGACCTTTCTTTCTATTTCTTTTGAATTTAAAATTGTTGTAATCTCTGTATGCACTTTGCTTTAAACAAATCGTAATCTGAGGTGAGCCCTGTGACTTTTGAGTAGTGCTAGGACGAGATTGTCTGTAACACCAGCATGGATCTGCTTCCCATTGTGGTGAATTGTGAGTGAGTAGTGTCAGCCTGCTGTGAAGTTAACATTGCCAGATGAATCTTCTACAGAAATACTTCAATTTTATTTTCAGTATTTAGTGATGAAAGCTATTACTACATCAATGGTAATACATTTCTGGTTTAGTGTACATTAAGGATGTTTTCTAGTTGTGCATGGATGCTGGCAACCTCGTCAGTTTGACATATTGTTTAAATATGTAATGTTAAGCTTAGGTTTTAAAAAGCTGGTAATTTGGGTTTTTGTCATTTGCTTAAAAAAAAAAAAGAAAATAAATGCGAATGTGTTTGGTGCATTCTTTCATGAGTGGGGTCTGCAGCCTTCTTGTGTCTGTGTGATTTTGTGCCTGAGCTTCTAAGTGTCACCTCATTAGTGCTTCCTCTGTCATGAGGGTGAATTCTGAGTGGAAGTTACAACATAGACCGGTCATCAGTGTATACAGAGAGCGTCTGAATGAAGACCTGTAAACTATGAGCAATAACTTGGTGTGATTTGTGAGAGTGGGTGTGGGAGTGGAGATTATATGGTGACCTGTATAAATAATGAGCAGTACTTTAGTGATATCAGTCATGGATCAGGGAGCACTGCTGGGGGTTGAATCCAGGGCTTCTTTTTTTTTTTCTTTTCTTTTTTTTTTGAGACAGGGTTTCTCTGTACAGCCCTGGCTGTCCTGGAACTCACTTTGTAGACCAGGCTGGCCTCGAACTCAGAAACCCACCTGCCTCTGCCTCCTGAGTGCTGGGATTAAAGGCGTGTGCCACCACACCCAGCGAATCCAGGGCTTCTTGATACTTGCTAGACAGGTAGCTTACTCCTCATTTGTGTATTTTGAAATAATCTTTTAAGTGCTCAGTCTAGTCTTGAACTCGAGATCTTTCTGCCTTCACCTCAAGTGCTACACCATGCCTCGTTATTACAGATTTTAGTTTAACATTTGTGTGAGGAAAGGAACTGGTTCAAATGTTTTCACTGAAAAGTATTTTTGAAGATTCTTTTTAGGGATATAGTTTACAGAAGATCACTTCAGGGCAGGGCATTGTGCATGGAACATCAAGGTATGATTAAAGAACCAGTAAACCTTATTTCAGTCTGCAAAAACAATCTGATTATGACAATTATAACTAAAAGGTCAGTTAAGTGATATTACACTAAATTTACATTTAAACCCCTGCTCCACCATTTAAGGAGTAGTGTGTAGATTCTTTATGATTGTTGTAAGGATCCCAAAATTCCTGGAATAAGGAATAGAAGGCTTTATCTCAAAGTGAATGAGTGGTCTAAAGAGAGCACTTGAACATGTTAGGAGTGAGCTGGTTGTGGGTACCCAGGAACACTGCAACATCTGAGTGCCCTTTATTTTGCAAATAGTTTATGACCAGAAGCCTTATGATAAAGGCTTTCTGGTTTAGTGTACACTAAGGATGTTTGTTGTGCATGGATGCTGGCAACCTCATCAGTTTGATTATTGTTTAATGTTTAAGCTTAGGTTTAAAAAATGCTGGTAATTTGGGTTCTTGTCATTTGCTTAAAAAATGTGTGTTTGGTGCATTCTTTCATGAGTGGGGTCTGCAGCCTTCTTGTGTCCTGTCGATAACAGGATGATACAGAGGCACTCTGGTGTTGCCGAATGATATGGGAATGGAAAGGAGTGAGACAGCGAGTACTTGGCCTCAGTTTTGGTTTTGCACATGTGTGAGTACACTTAGGATGTTGGAGCTTGTAGCATTGGAGGTCACACAACACACTGGCCCAAAGATGGTTGGTGGAGAAGGAGGGCACATGGACAAGTGTTTGACTTTTACATTTGAGAGTTGTCTTGTTCATTCTTTCATTGCTGGCTGTGCAGACACACTTGTTCTCAGCTGAATCCCCAGGGTACATGCCACTTTGGGGAGGGTTCGAATTGCTGTGTTATTCAGCAGTGACTTGCTAACCTTTGCTACATTGGTGTTAGAAAAATTTTGAGGATGTGCTCAGTCAGTTTCTGCACAGGGTCATGTCATCCTCAGTAGCTAGCTGCTGTGTGCAGAGCCATTGCATAGGAGGTATCTGTGTTTTGTGAATTCTCTTTGCTTCACTCATTTTCTTCCGTGTCTTCCAACTTGGTTTGAGTGAAGGATTATTTTCTCTCTCTCTCTCTCTCTCTCTCTCTCTAATAATAAAAGTTCTAGGGTTGATTCTAGGCCTGAATGGCTTATATTACTGATATGTAATTATATATAATTATAAATTAGTATATTATATACTGAATCTCAATACTGTTACATGGCTTGCCTTGTAGAAGGATGTTCAGGGAAGATTTTAGTTGCAGCATGTAATCAATCTGACCATACACCAAAGTTCTCAGCCTGTGTGCCTATACCTCTAAAGTATAGGGTATGCCCAAGTGCTCACGTTTGAAGTACAGTGGGGTGAGCCTCTTGGCAGCAACTCTAGTTTAGTTCATCACAATGCAGGTTGCCTCTTAAGAAATATCTCTTCCAGCCGGGCAGCCTTTAATCTCAGCACTTGGGAGGCAGAGGCAGGCAGATTTCTGAGTTCAAGGCCAGCCTGGTCTACAGAGTGAGTTCCAGGACAGCTAGGGCCATACAGAGAAACCCTGTCTCAAAAAATCAAAAAAAGAAAAAGACAAAGATCTCTTCCAGAATTATTTTCTGGGAGGTGGTGGTGATAGAGGGTCTCATTCTTCTGCCCTTCCTCCCCAAGTGCTGGGATGTTCTGCAAGCACAGAGTGTCAGCTTTTCTTTGTTGTTTTGTTTTTGAGATAGCACCTCACTATGTGTGTAGACTAGACTGTCTTGGAACTCAGACATACCTGTCTCACTCCTGAGTACTAGGATTAAAAGTGTATACCATCACCCCTAGCCTCTTGTTTGTTTTGAGCCAGAGTTTCTTTGTGTCGCCCTGGCTGTCCTAGAACTAGTCTGTGGACCAGGTATCCTCAGCAGGACACTTCTGAGAACCTCTGTGGGCTGGGAAGAAGTACTGGGGAGTGTTGTAATACCTTTCTCAAAGGCTTAAAAGAATTAGTTTATATTTGTGTTTGTGCCTGTTTCTCCATGTGCACTGTACATACATAAAAAAATTAAAAAACCAATCATTTCTCTTTTCCATTCTGTGGGATTTGAGGATTCTCCCAAGTGTTGCTATTAAGGATGTGCTCTGTCACTGTCCTAGTCACATTATTTATGATGTTTGAGAGTGTTGTAGAAAATATTTAATCTCAGTATGGGGCTTCTATCCCAGCTTTGATCATTCAGTTCCTGGATAAAAGACTCACAAGTTTTATTATGTACAATAAGCTTTAATCAGCACAAGAGCTGGGCAGATGTCTACCCTCTATGCTATTAAAGTCTACTTTTCTTAACTGTAATCCCCCCAAGTTATTTTACCTGGGTTGCTCTTAACTACTTGGCCAGCCCTCATGGCCATGCTTTCTAGACTCTTAACCTGTGTCTGATTTTTCCTCTCTCCACCTTTTCTTTCTCCTCATGGTCTCCTCTGATCCTAAGGCCAGTGCCTTAGTCAGGGTTTCTATTCCTGCACAAACATCATGACCAAGAAGCAAGTTGGAGAGGAAAGGGTTTATTCAGCTTACACTTCCATACAGCTGTTCATCACCAAGGAAGTCAGGACTGGAACTCAAGGAGGTCAGGAAGCAGGAGCTGATGCAGAGGCCATGGAGGGATGTTCTTTACTGGCTTGATTCCCCTGGCTTGCTCAGCCTGCTCTTTTATAGAACCCAAGACTACCAGCCCAGAGATGGTCCCACCCACCAAGGGGCCTTTCCCCTTGATCACTAATTGAGAAAATGCCTTACAGTTGGATCTCATGGAGGTACTTCCCCAAGTGAAGCTCCTTTCTCTGTGATAACCCCAGCCTGTGTCAAGTTGATACATAAAACCAGCCAGTACAGCCAGGAACACCAATTTCCACCTATCTCAATTTGTCCCAGCTGTAGGCATCTTTACTCAATCAGAAATAAGTTGGGTTGGGGCAAGGTCACATAGTGTCACTTGGGTCTGTTTGCCTTGTCTCTGGGGCAAGCAGGTCTTGGGGGCCGTACATAGCATTAAAGTACATACAACAGAACAAATTTTAACATGGTGTGTACATGCTACAGCATACTCGTGGAGAACTGACTTTCAGGATTTCTTGTGTCTTTAACCACATGGAAGGAACCTAGGGATCCAACTTGTGATGTGGGATGTGATAGTAAGTCCTTCCTGCTGAGCCATCTGGCTGCTCCTTTCATAAACTTGTTGCCAGCATTATTAGGATTATTAACTGCTAGATGTAACCTGTTTTTATCCTTTAAAATGTTTCATTTTATTATGAATTATTGAGTTCATGCCGCTGTGTGTGTGTGGGGGGGGAGGTAGAGAAGTTAAGGACAATGTGGAGGAATTCTGGGGGTTGGACCTGTTGAGACAGCTTGCTAGGCCAAATTTTACTTTTTTTTTTAAATTAAATATTTTCTTTATTTACATTTCAAATGCTATCCTGAAAGTTCCCTATACCCTCTCCCCAATTATTACTTTCATAATTGGTTTTTAGGGTTTATTTCTGTTCCAAGTGTGCCTTATAGTAAGGTTAGTGTTTTTTTTTTTTTTCCTTCCTGGAGGGCAGCTCACACACACTAAGCATTTTTAGGTTGACTTATCTTTTAAAATTCACCATTTAGGTTTATGCATGTTTTCCTTGCATTATGTTTGTGTATTGCGTGTATGCCTGTTGTGTTGTTGTGTGAGTGCTGGGAATGAACTGAGATTTGAACCCAGGTCTTCTGTGGAGCTGTGCAGCAGTCTCTTCAGAAATAGCACATGTATTCACACCCTTTCTTTTGAGACAGTGATGGATGGAAACTTGCTATGTAGACCAGGCTGGCCTAAAACTCAGCCTCCTGAGCCCTGGGATTAAGAGTGTTCTGGCCATCTCACTTCACCCCTTTAAGACCTGGGTTAAGGGGTAGGGTGCTTGTGATATTTTCTCAGGGGCCTGGCTTAGCAAGTTTTCAGATATATATATATATATATATATATATAAATAAAATGTTCAGTGCTGGGGCAAAACTCAGTGCCTACTACTGTATGTCAACTTGGCTTGTCATTGTTGGTTTTTAATTTTATGTGTGAGTGCTGTCTGCATGTATGCTTGTGCACCATGACTATGCAGTGCATGAGGAGGCCAGAAGAGGGCATTAGATCCACTGGAATTGGAGTTAGAGACCACAGGACCATATGAATGCTGAGAATTTCTCTGGAATGGCCAGTGCTTTTGGCTGCTGAACCATCTCTCTAGCTTGTTTTGATTTAAAAAGATATAGTTTACATCATTCATGTAGCTATACACTGTTGTACAGTGGGATTAAAATAAATCTGTATGGATGTTTTGCCTGTATATGTCTGTACTATGAATGTCTAGTGACTTTAGAAACTAGAAGAGGAGTTACAGATAGTTGTAAACTGCCTTGTGGATCCTGGGAATAGAATCTAGGTCCTCTAGAAGGGCAAGTACTGTAACTGCTGATCTTTCTTTTCAGCCCCGGATTTGGTCTCTGGATTATATATTTCTCTCAGTATGCACATAGTTCATGCACTCATGTAAGCTCAAGAGTGTGTCTGATTCCTTAAAGCTGGAGTTCTAGGTGGTGATGAGGTGGCTGCGGTGCTGGGAACCAAACTCAGGCCATCTGGGAGAATACCAAATGCTGGAGAGCCGGCTCTCCAGCCTACTGACAGCATCATAGTCTGTGAGAGGCTGCTTCTAGAAAGATTAATATACAAAAAGTCTCCTTTCAGCCAGGTGGAGGTGGCACATACCTTTAATTCCTGATTTTGGAGACAGAGGAAGGCAGATCTCTGAGTGAGACCAGCCTCTTCTACAGAGTTCCAGGACAGCTCCGGCTTTTGAGAAACTCTTTTTTTAATTGAGACACTTTGTCTCAATAAAACAAAAGAACAAAACAATACAAAAAGTTCTTTCTACCAGTTTTGAGGAAATAGATCCTGAAATATATCCATTTTCTCAGACTTTTTGTAATAATGGATAGCCCTGATACCTAGAACCTAGAATGAACTGGGAGATAGGTG
This sequence comes from Mus minutoides, assembly GCA_902729485.2. Classification (NCBI taxonomy): domain Eukaryota; kingdom Metazoa; phylum Chordata; class Mammalia; order Rodentia; family Muridae; genus Mus; species Mus minutoides. Next base: position 1,922,878 of record LR749671.1, on the reverse strand, counting down.
TCTAGGCATGTCTGTAGAGGATTTTTTTGATTATTTGAGGTGAGAACCTGCACCTGTGGCCTGTGGTTGGCACCATTCTGTGGCTGGGACACAAACGGTCACCATCCTGTGCTGCTCTTCTACCCCACTGTCTGTCAGAGTATTTCATCACAGCGGCAGGAAGAGAGACATACCACGCTCTTGGGGCTGCCCAATACTGCCTCTAGCTTTCCAGTGTTTGAGTGGTCTAGGAGGACAGGAAATGACTCAGAAGCTGGCATCTGCCTGGCCTCTACAAGATTCATTTCAGCTGTGTCTGTGTCCTGCTATTTTCTCATCATTAGTGTTGTAAACTTGGTTTACAAGGTTTCTGGGGCTGAAAGGGGAAAATGCTGCAGATAAGCCAGTGATCACAGACAGATACAGAGAAGTGGAGAATTCTATTTTGTTTCCATTCCTTGATGAACTATCAATGCAGTAAGATTAAAAAAAAAAGTACTCCCTAACTCCCAATTTATTTAATTTTGAAGTTTCAAGGCTGTCTTGGAACTCTAGAACCCCAACTTTAAGACATGCACCTGCCTTTACCTCCTGAGTGCTGGGGTTAAAGGTGTGTGCCTCCACTGCCCAGCACTGTTTTGGTTTTTAGGAGCAGATTTTTAACTGCTGAGCCATTTCCCCAGCTCCAAAAGAATTTACTAAGAGGCATCTGGTTTATGTCCAGCACCTTTCAGTCCTGTTTGTCTTTTTACTGGTGTGCATGTGACACAGGAAGTGAAGCCTGATACTGCTTTGTGTTTGTTTCCCATAAGGTCTGTCTCTGGTCCTAGAGGGTGCTACAGGAGTGGCCACAGCTGTGGGCTGCAGCGAGTTGCTACACAGCACGTCTTGTAACTAACAGCATTTGGCCCCCGTTCTGGGAACAGTTGGTGTTTTTAAGATGCCCATTAAGTTAAGTGCCAGCCCTACGGTGTGAGAAATGATTGATAATGGGTACCTTCACCCTTTTGGGGCTTCTGGTGGGTATGAGCAATGTGATGTGTGTGCCACCACATGGAACTGACACTTCACTTGGCTGCTGGAAGTCATTTGGCTGTTTGTCTTGTCCACTGTGACTCAGTGACTTCAGGATGTTTGTGACACAGCACCCAGAAGAAGCTCAGCTGGTGCTTTCATAGCTCTTAACCACAGAGGCAGGTCTCTACCCTGGACCTCATAGTTGTGGAACTCAGCTCTTGTCTTAGCATCCTAAATGCTGGGATTATAAGTGTCACCTATCTCACCAGTTATTTTCATAGTCACTCTATGTATCTTCTGACCCCAGAGGACATAGCCTTTTTTAAGGCTGAGGATGTGACTCAGTGGTAGGGTACTTGTTTAGCCTGAGTTAGAAATAAATTTACTGTCCTGTTGAAATCAGTGCTTTAGGGATTCCCTGGTTTCTAGGTCTCCAGATGAAATGTGTCTTTTGCCTACTTGTACGTTTCCTAACTCTTCTCTACTAATGTTGGTTTCCTAAGATGAGCCTGCTGTCACACCCTCTTTCATTCCAGGCTGGTTTTATACATGCCCCACTTGGTTTCCCGCTTTCTGGCTGCTCAAGTGTGTCCTCTCACAGATGCCCCTATTCTGTTGTGTTCATTTGAGACCGACAGTGCAGAGTTTGTTTGAAACTATACAGCACTAAGTCTAAGAATGAGAACCCTGTGTCCCAGTGCCTGGCACATGTTTTGACACCAGTGGTGTGACTGACTTCATCTTGTGAGCCAGCAGGTGATACAGATGAAATATTGGGTTGATGGCATTAATGACTGAGTGAAATCGACTTTCTCCTTGTGTACTTGGGGAGGAGGTTATATGAAGTCAGTACCCACATTCAGCTGGACTCAGTGGGATCTGAAGTCGTACCACACTCATGTGACAGTTGCCGAGTATTTCTGTCTCAGCTTCTGGGTGACCTCAGTGTCTTGGCTCGGGACACTGGCAGATTGTGGGTTTGTTTGAAAATTTCGTTTCATTTGTTGTTCCAAGGCAACACCAAAACACCATGTTTTCTGGTGTGTTTTGTTCCCCAAGTGGCAAAGAAACATGACCCCTCATAGCCCAGGGTGTGGACCAGTGCTTGACTTGCCTTAGGCTCTGGTTTGGGTCACTAGCATCAAATCAAGCCCACTTTAAAAAAAGGAAACAAAAGGTGAATATGGGGCTTGTGAGATGGCACTGACTGCTCTTCCAGAGGTTCTGAGTTCAATTCCCAGCAACCACATGGTGGCTCACAACCATCTGTAATGGGATCTAAAGCTCTCTTCTGGTGTCTCTGAAGAGAGTGACAGTGTACTCACATAAAATAAATCACATATATTAAAAAAAAAAGTGAGTGTAAGGAGGTTCGGTGTGTTACACACCCTTGATCCTAGCACTCAAGAGTACAGAGTGAGTTCCAGGGTAGCCAGCAGCACACATCTCAAAAAACACAAAACGAAAAACAAAATCCAAAACAACCACCCTCTCCCCCGCCCCCAAAACCCTCAAAACTAAAAACAGGCATCAAAGAAGCAGGAGAGATGGCTCAGCAGTTAAGAACACCGACTGCCTCTTTGAAGAGGACCCAGGTTCAATTCCCAGCACCCACATGGCAGCTCACAATTGTCTGTAACTCTTGATATCTTATACCCTCACACAGAAATATAAGCAGGCAAAATACAAATAAAAGTTACATTTAAAAAGGCATCAGTAAGCCAGGCGTGGTGGCGCACGCCTTTAATCCCAGCACTCGGGAGGCAGAGGCAGGCGGATTTCTGAGTTCGAGGCCAGCCTGGTCTACAAAGTGAGTTCCAGGACAGCCAGGACTATACAGAGAAACCCTGTCTTGAAAAACAAAAACAAAAACAAAAACAAAAGGCATCAGTGGCTGATTAGGTAAAAACGTTTAAATCTATCAAAGTAAGGAGAAAGTCTGAGTTCAAAGCCAGCTTGGTCTATGAAGAATTCCAGACCCTACTCTCATGAGTAAGTAAATAAAAACAAACCGTAAGTAAGATAAAAATCATGCTAGCAGATGGGCTAGCCAGAATGGTGCCTTTTTTGTTGTTGGTTTTTGTTGTTGTTGTTGTTGTTGTTTTTTGAGACAGGGTTTTTCTGTATAGCTCTGGTTGTCCTAGAATTCACTTGTAGACCAGGCTAGCTTCATACTCAAGGGATCTACCTGCCTCTGCCTCCTGAGTGCTGATATTAAAGGCATGTGCCACTACCACCTGACTGTACTAAATTTTTTAAATGGATTTAGGTTTGTGTGTGTTTGTGTGTATGTGTTTGGCTGCATGTATTTCTATGCACCATGTGCTCACGAAAGCCAAAACAGGGCGGATGTGGACACTAGGAATCTCGCAGCCAGTGCAGGCCGCCTGGTAACATACTGTCCATGAAGACTGTGTTCCTGACTCTCAGATTGTTTCCCTAGTTTTGAAGGGTTGCTAGGACGACCTGGCATTTGTGTCAGTTGCAGAAATGTGCGCTTCTCTACATTCCAGAAAAGGCTTTTGTATATCTTTCATTAAATTTGTTTATGTGTGCATTTGCATTCTGTCACACACTTGGAAGATGGAGGATAGTCAGTGGCTTCCAGAAAACTAGGTCATCAGGTTTTGAAGCAAGTACCCTTGTTCTGCGTTTTCCTGCCAGCCCCACTTCTGTAAATATTAAAGATGAAGCACATGATTGATGGTTTAATGCGGTGGCTTTGTGTGTGAGATGAGTTAAATGTAGCAAGCCCTAAGATCCTCACCCATATCCAGGGTGCATACACCCACGTTTCCTCCTGGACATCAGTGGTGAGGACTCTGAAACATGCTGGCTCTGGGCCTGGCTTGTCTTCCTTGTATGGCAGTTGACCCAGGGCTGGTTCTTCCTACCTGTGAGATAGCAATGGCATTTCCTACTGGAAACCCCACCCCCCACCCCAGACTCTTTAAGTCTTTCTTATTTATTTATTTATTTATTTATTTATTTATTTATTTATTTATTTATTTATTTATTGTCTCTAAGTACACTGTAGCTGTCTTCAGATGCACCAGAAGAGAGCTTTTGATCTCATTACGGATGGTTGTGAGCCACCATGTGGTTGCTGAGCCACCATGTGGTTGCTGGGATTTGAACTCCAGGACCTTTGGAAGATCAGTCGGTGCTCTTAACCACTGAGTTATCTCTCCAGCCCCGACTCTTAAGTCTTTACAAGTTAGGTTTTCAGGTTGGCTATCAGAGGCTTCAGATAAAAAAGATTCAGAGACCCCTGGATTGGAGGTCTCATGCTTACAGACCTTGTGAAGTCATTCACTTAATCTGCTTCCAGGCACATAGCCTTAAAGATTCCACTGACTTGTGTCTATCTACTGCTGGGTGTCTGGGATGGAGCTGGTGTTTATCACAGGGTGGAGGAGGAAAACTTGTGCCTTGTCTAGATGGGATTGTGGTGAGGTGAGGCAAGATACCTGTTAAGGACAGGTTCTTTCTGGAGACTGGTGGCTGCTGGCATTGGCTTCATTCAAGTCATGCAGGTTTGGACAGATTGCCTATGGCCTTGCAGCTGTGGGATCCTCAAGGTTTCTAGGAACCTGAAAGGTATGACAAAATTTTGCTTATCTTTGAGGTGAGGTTAAACTGCTGTTAGTGGAGTTGGAACTGTCCTTCCCTAGGGTTCTGATGGGTTCTGTCTAAGGACTGTCTTGTTGCACCTGTGATTTTTCTCTGTTAGCATGGGTTTTACTCGATACTTGTGATCTTGGAATTATTACATTCATCCTAGTCTGATATGTTAAATTGTGAGGTTAAACTTTTGTTTAATCCATATCTGTTAAGGGAATAGAGCAGAGCTGGTCAGTTGAAGGGTTGGCTCCTTCTGCAGTCTTTAAATATGAATGCTGTCTAATCTCAGGTTATACAGATCCATCCTTCACTGTGTCCTGGAATATTCTGCCTGCCTAACTGTGGCCGATACTAGAATCCTGGCATTTGGGTCCCTGGAAGAGATAGACAGAGCAAAGCATAGTGTAAACTGGGACCAAACCATCCTCACTCCTAAGACAGCAAGCCTTGAGGACATCTGCTAAGACTTTATGGTAGTTGGTGTCAACCTTCTAATGTGCAACCCTTTAATGCAGTCCTTATATTGTGGCATACCCCAATAAAATAAAATTACTTTGTTGCTACTTCATAACAGTACTTTTGCTATTGTGAATAGTAACATAAATATCTGATATGAAGGATATCTGATAGCCCTTGTGAAGGAGTTGTTTGACACCCCCCACCCCCAAAAGGAGTCATGACAGACAAGTTGAGAACTGCTGGTTTATGATGCTTTTTTTGTTTTGATAGAACTTTCTTTTGCTCCCATGGATATTACAGCATTCAGCCTTGTTTATAGGTTTGTACTTATTTATAGGTTTTTTTGGGTCCTAGGTATGGAGTCCATGATGTCACATTGCTGAATGAGCACTTTCCCCCACAGTTACTACTCTCAGCCCTTGCTCCAGCTTTCAAGATTCGATCCTCCTCCCAGCCACCAGATATGTTTTAAGGGCCCTGTGGATTAGCTCTGCGCGGTACCCTCTGTGCTGTGGATTAGCTCTGCCTCTTACTTCAGGCCTGATTAGGTGTTGGGGGATAACCATAGAGCATGGCAGTACCACAAATAATTTTTCAGAAGGAAGCTCACCAAGAGCATGGCCAGGGCACACAGCCACTCTGCCCTCTGCCCTGCCTTTCTGTTTCTTTGTAGTGTTTGCAGTGAGTGAATGAAGTCCTTTCTGTGGTAGGTGCTGGTCAGGACAAGTAGTGCTGCCTTACTTCTGGGTTCTGTGGACTCTGATTGGCTGCTCTGTGATGTGTGGGATGGGGTGGTATGTGTGTGTGTGTGTGTGTGTGTGTGTGTGTGTGTGTGTGTGTGTACCTGTACCTGTCCAGCTCTGATAGAGTGTGCCATGAAGGCTGTGGTTGGACGCAATCAACCCACTGTAAATGAGGAGTGATGTGCTTTGGGGCAGGATATGAAGATGGCAGGGATGGTCCTCACTCATCTGCCAACTTCTCAAAGCTTATAGGGCACCTCCACATGAAGGAATAAGGCTGAAGATGTTTGCCATCATTTTGAAGGTGGTGGTGTAATAGTTATGTGTAGCTTTGTGGGTTTCCACCATAACAGGACTATGATAAGTCATCAGAACTGTAAGAGAATATCCCCTGGAAAAAGCAATTTCCATGGGCTATTGTCAGTCTGGCCATGCTCCTGGACCCATAGAGTACTTATATTCTTCCTCATAGGCAGCCATGAAGACAAAGAACAGAGGATTCAGGACCAGAGGTTCTCAAGCAAGACAGGAGTGTGAAAGTCACTGCATGGTACTTGAGAGAAAATTGGTGTGCTGTGAGAGCTTTGGAGCTTGTAAGCACAGAGCAGTCAGTCTACAGGGCCGTCTGTATTTGGGCTGGATCTAGGTTTATGTGCTGAGGTCAGTAGTCCAAGCCAGATTCTTCCTTCCACATGGATCGATCATCAGGCTTGGTAGTAAGTATCCCTGATACCAGTGGTCATGCTGTGCCTGCTCTGGTCCAAATTGCCTTAGAGGTAGCAGTGGCTAAGTGGATAAGCTTCACAGGTCTTGTCACAGCAGCCAGTTCATTATTTTGGGGTGCTGGCTGCCAGCCACTACTTAGTGTGTGTGTGTGTGTGTGTGTGTGTGTGTATTATATACTGAGGACAGCAGACTGGAAGGAAGGAGTGCTTGGAAAAATACATGGTGAGTTATTTCTTAGCAGGAGTGCCTAGTGAGGTTGCCTGAGGAGAGGTGACCATATCTGCTGATTTTCCACCTTCATTTCTGATCCAGGCACTTGGGGTTGTGGCACCCTGTATCCTGTGTCTCCATGATTTTCAGGAAAACCCTGAGAGCTGGGTGGCACTCTGAGCAGGAAGGTGGCAACCGGGAGAGGATTTGCTTGGCTGCCATAGGCCACCAAGAAGTATTGGCCTTGTGCTTTGAGTCCTGAGCTCCTAATTTACTAGTTATTTGTTTTAAGAATGAGATCCAGGTTCTGAAAGGATTGTCAGGCACAATGTCAGCTTTCTGCTAGTTTTTTTTTCTTTTCTAAGCTCAGTTCTTTCTAAAATTATTACATTTATTTGTGAGTGAGTGGTGTGTATGTGTGCGTGTGCACACGCCCACCACAAGTGCAGGTTGGAGGACAACTTGAGAATTGCTTCTCTTCCATGAGGGTACTGGGGACTTAAGTTCAGGTTATCAGGTTTAGCTTATCCGCAAATCATCTTTACTCTCTAAGCCACCTTGCCCTTTGCCAGTCCTGAGATGACAAAAGCCAGCCAGTTTACTCTTCAACAAGTAAGCACAGGACTCTTTGAAGGTGCGCTGAAGTCAGGCTGGGGAATGTAGGGAGTGCGTGTGAAGAGAACTTGAAGTGAGAAACATGCCATCCTTGTGACTGGCTTCCTGCCATAGATAACCCTGCTAAGGGAGCTTGCCCAACAAGGGTGGCGAGTTTGTAACACTCTTCCACTATGGGCCAAGGCCTGTAAACGTCTGTTAGGACATTTGTTTATTTCCACTGGGGGTTGTACCTTGTGGGGTGTATCTAGGTGGAGCCTGCGGATGGATCCAGCAGGCCTTTTGGGAAGGGTGCTCCTGGAGCAGAATGTGGGGAGTACCCTGTCTCCTCTTGTGGCTGGATGGGAACTTGGTTCTGCATAGACCTGAGGATACCTGTTTTGGCACTGAGGTAAGTAAGAAGATGAGCAAGAGGCTGCTGTCTGGAGACTCAGCACAATGTCCCCAAAATAAAGGTTTGGCAGCAGGTGTATGGGGTGTCACACATAAAAGAAATATGGTTTCCTTCACAAGTTGCAGTAATGCTCAATCCTTCCTTTCTCCTCAGAACTCCTTCCTCTCCCTCCCTCACCGGGATGAAATATGGGGGTGGTTATATAGCTTCAAATTATGTAGTTCCAGGCTGGCTTTTTTTTTTTTTTTTTCTGTCTCTCTCTCTGAGACGGTTTTTCTGTGTAACAAGCCCTGACTGTCCTGTCTTGCATTTGTAGACCAGGGTGGCCTTGAACTCATGGAGACCTGCCTGCCTCTACCTCCTGAGTGTTGGGATTAAAGGCAGGTGCCACCATGCCTGGCCTGTTTGCTTTTTTATAAGGTTTTGCTTTGTAGTCCAGAGTGGGCTCCAGTGCATTGTCATTCCAGCACACTGTCAGTGTTGAGATTACAGCACGTATGACCATGCCTGCAGGGAATTTACAGGGAATTTATGGTTCTCTGCTCAGCAGAGAGTAGTCTGGTTTGGAATCTGTCTGGGCTTCCTTTCATAGTGTTGGAGTGACTGGCCAGCTGTCCTGGAACTTACTTTGTGACCAGGTTGGCCTGCCTCTGCTTCTTGAGTGCTAAGACTAAAGGGAAGTGCCACCATCTCCCACCTGCAATACCCCGTTAAGATTCTGGCAGGTTCTGTTGTTACCTACCAGGCTTCTCCACGGGTGTGGCTCCTGCAGAACTTGGGTCCACGGGAAATGTCCAGATGAGGGCTGATTTAAAATACTTAGCACGTTGCCCAGAGCATGAGCCTCCCAGGGATGAAAGGGGAACCTGCATGTGGGGCAGATGTACCTTTCTTGCTTTACTACCAAAGAAAGGCAGCTCTCGCATGTCTCTGTCTGAGTTGATACATAGGCTGCAGTTGGTGGTTGCAGGGCAAAGGTTTATCCTCTTGGTAAGCTGAGTGTCACTGCCTCCAGTCTTATGCTTGGTATAAATGATAACAGCACTGTTACTCAGTTACAGGGGATAGAAGTTAACCCTTTGTTGCTTTCTTGTTTTATTTTCATTATCCATCTAGTGTGTAAAACCTTGTTTCAGTTTTGCCAAAGATAAACAGCCTTCTGAATGATGGCAGGGCGGAGTGTTGAGCGTGTGATGAGCTACCTGGCTGGGACATTTCTGGGAGATTACATGGGGCCTGGCTCTACCACCATAGGGATGGTGGGCAGAGTGAGTGCCCGAGCCTGCTGCAGTCCTCCTAAACCACTTCATGCTTGCTGTTAGAGGTGATGCTTCCTTGGTTGCTAGCCTGTGAACATGCTTGGCCTCTTTGCAAGGCTGAATTGTTGGGTTGGCAAGAACCATGTTAAGTAGTATCTGCCAGGCCTATGCCTTGACTGTTCAACTGGGAATCTGCATGACGGTAATACAGCAGAGAGAGGGTAGATTTCTCTGGGATTGTTTTCTTTCCCAATGTGGAAAGAGAATGTTCAGGCCCAGTAATGTAGTGGAGGGAATGGATAGTTTCTTCTTTTATAAATGTATGGTGGCTCTAGAGATGGAGCCATCTTTTGGGAAAGAACGTGTGTGAAGCCTCTTGCTCCCAAGGGAGGGCTGAGGCTCACAGCTCTCCCTGGTGTGCTGTGTTTTCAGGTGTGGCCGACGAGAACGCCCTTGCAGAAGAATGCCAGCGGAGAGGCCAACACACACCAGCTCTGGCCTCTGTTTCGGCCCCAGCACCAGTCCGGGTCCCCTCCCAGGTCCGGCCCCCGGCCCCAACTCCAGCCCCAACTCCAGCCCCAGCTCCAGCCCAGACTCCGGCCCCTTCTGTCAGCACCCGCCCACAGAAGCCACCCAGGCCTGTCTCATCGGCCAAACTTGGGTCTAAAAGCAACTGGGAAGATGACGAGCAGGACAGGCAGCGGGTTCCTGGCAACCTGGATGCCCCTATGACCTCAGCAGGTGTGCAGAAGGGAGATGGTGTGGAACACCCCCAAAGTGTTTTGCCCCCAGGTCCAGGACAGCAAGCACAGGAATCAGGCCTTTGTTGCTGCATTCTGACCTGAGGGGACATGGGGAGCTGAGGGTAGGTGCCAGGCCTGCCAAGAAGGGACAGAGAGGATACCTGTGTCCAGCTCACCTCCCACAGCTGATCTATGTATGGCCTAGCTGCGTGGCTCAAAGCCAACCCCATGATTAAAACAGGGGTCCCAGTATTCTGATGTGTATGGAGTATATTGTCTGGGTTAGGTTGACTGCTAAGGAATTGCTAGGTACTTCTTCTGTCCCTAACAGTTCTGGTCTATAACTGATCTGTTTGGGATCTGTCACTTAACCTGACTTGCCCCAAGACCACTTGCACACTTATTAACTTCACTCTCCAGACAGAAAGCTCCAGCCATGCACCCCAGTAGAGTTATCTCAGGTGAGCTACAGGTGGAGGTGGAGGCCTGGCTCCTCCCTCTGTGCTCATGGTGGGATTGTTCACCATCTGGCTCTATCCTCAGCAGGTAGCTTGTATATCTCCAGGAGTATTCCTCATAGAACATTCTAGGTGGTCAGCGTGTACACATTGAACTTTACAGTCAGGCCCCAGCCCTGTATCAGTGTTGTTTTGTTGTCCAGAAGCGAGAGGCCAAAGTACAGTGATATGTTTGGTGGCCTATGTCACATCGTGTTGCAAAGTGCTCCAAGCAGGAAACAGGGCAAAGGTCTATCCCTTTGTTTTTCAGAAGTTTGTATTAAAGTCAAGACCTCAAGCCCCTCTGGTTCTCCTCAGAGGAGGATGAAACAGGTGCCCTTTCGGGTTCTATAAGCAAAAGCAAACAGTACTTGTGGCATTACTAGAATTTTGTGTAGTCAGCTTAGTTACCTTGCTGTGCAGAGATGCCAGCAAGACCAGATGGGTGACCGAGCTCTATGCAGCCGAGGACACCTCCCATGAGCATGGTCTCAGTGCGAGGGAAACAGAACAGAGCAGCCTTGTAGGCTTTGGTGACCTCCCCCAACTCTTGTTCCATTGTAAAGGTGCTGGAGCCTGGCCTAGGAGGTGCCATGTCCTTAATCTTCTGGTAACTAGAAGGTATATAGGGACAGGCCTGACTGCAGAGCTTGTTTATAGGTGCATAGGCCTCCCACAGCAGGATCTGGACAGGAAGTGTGACTGCAGCACATGGCCGATCTCTAGGCCAAAGGTGATCAGCCAAGGCCAATCTGGAGACAGAATTTATTAGTAAGAACAGCAAAGTGCAGATCTAGACTCTGCGTGTGTACAAGTATGTAGTAGTGAGCTTGTGGATCCTGGTAGAAATCCTGCCTGAGAGGCTGGAAAAGCTGAGTGAGGTGGTCTCCCTGTCCTGAGTCTGGAGTCAGCAGCACTGCCAGTGTGGCGCTGGGTGTAGCTGGCAATCCCTCTGCTTTGTCCCTTACTCCCTTTTTGTTTACAACAAAACAACTCCCCATGTTTTAAGCTACAGAGCCCTGCTTTCCTATAGGAAAGAAAATGTAACCCTTCACCTACCTTCTCTCTCAGAGATGGTGACCTGTTTTGAAGTGCCGTTCTCCAAACTGCCAGCCACCTGAGCTACACAAGGGTTTGGTTTAACTAGGTGAAAACAGAGGCCCGTTGGGAGGGGATTAGAAACAGCCACCACACAAAAGTGGTTTCAGTTTCCACAACAAAACCGTGACCTGGGCAGCAAACCTTGCTCTGTACTGCACGCTACTGTCCTCCGCTGGCTAACACAGAAACCTTTGCAAAGTCTGGCTGTCTGCTCTTGGGATCAGGGGGACCAAGTCCAGACCTTAAAATTCTGAGAGCCAGTGTTGAAGAGCTAAGATGTCCTGAGCCAGGCTTCCCACACTCACCCAGTGCAGCTTTCAGCGGCTTTGCTGCTGTTAGTATTGGTTTTGGTTGGATTGACAAATCTTGGGCCAGTTTTCCTAAAAATTCAAACAAGGAGAAATTTGGTGCAAGCCATCCTAGTTGCAGCTCCCAGCGTCTGTCAGCCGTGGAGCTACTGGGTACAGTCTAGGTGCAGCCTGGCTCCTTGGCATCAGCAAGTGGAGTTTTCTAGATGTAAAACATTCTCACTGAGGTCCCTTCCTAGAAAAGTTTTTACTGTGCAATTTAAGCCACCAGGGGTTGTCAGGTTTGGACTGTGGTCAGCCAGAATAGCCATGGTCCATACTGTGTTGGAGATGAGGTGAGAACTAAATGCAGTTTGATTTGCTGGCTCTGTGTGTGTGTGTGTGTGTGTGTGTGTGTGTGCGCGCGCACGTGCATGCGTGCGTGCGTGCGTGCGTGCACGTGTGCTGTGGAATGCCCACATGCTTGATAAGCTCTGTATTGCTGAGCCATGGGTTCAGGATATGTAGGCTCCCCCCCACCCCCCTTTAACTTTTTTTGCAGGCTATTCTGTGTCCTTGAAAGTTTGTTCTGCAGAAGGAGCTGCATTTTGGTAAAGGGATTAGTGGCATTTTGCATTTGTTTGTGGATTCCACACACAACGAAGTCATTAAAAAGAAATTATTCAACATGAGAAGAGTCATGAATAAAAGAATAAACATTTCCTTCCTCCTCCTTCTTGCTCAACTTGGCCCTGCCTAGTAGTACTGTGGAGTGTGGCCCTCTTCAAAGAGCATGGCTTGTCATTCTCAGAGCTAGAGCCTGCATCTAAGGCTGCTGCTGCCTGCCTTCCTCACCGCTCTCCCCACCCCACAACTAATTCACGTGTTGAGGTTTTGGTGGATCTCATCATGGGAATTTTGAGGGATCTGTTATAGAAGCTGGGGTTCTGAGGTCTCTTTTGTGGCTCTTGTTCAGCACCAGGCCCACATCCCATCTACTGCATATGGCCAGAGTCTGGGCTTCTGTAGGCCTGAAGGCAAAGGCCGCCCATCAGCTTACTGGCAGTATCCAGAGCTGAGCCTCTGTCAGTCAGTCTTGCTGTGGCCTTGGTTGGTAAGGTCATGTATCTGTTAGCTTTAATAACAGGAAAAATCAGAGAGGCTTTTTTCCAAGATAGAAAAAATGGGCTGCCAGAGAGAATGGACTTGCCATTTCAGAAGGCAGCTGTGGTGGGTGTCTGACTTGGCTGCGTAGGTGACAGGGTTGTGCATTTTGCAGGTAGGGCTTCCGTAGGGCCTCTGAGGAGCCTGTTCCACAGAGCTGCTTCTGTGGCTGGGCTGCTGGGTAAATGTAGGATGCTTGCTGTGGGTTGCACACTTCCCTGTGTGGTGGTGACATTCTGGGAGCAATATGGAAAGTTTTTAGCATGCGATTCCAAACAGTTCGTGTTTTCTTTTTGATATGAACACCATAAATGACTGTTCTGTTGCTTTCTTTGTACACGGGGAAGTGTCTAGTGAGTGACCCATCTCATGGGGATGCAGTTGCTGGTGTGCGGTGTTTCATAAGCCATGTTTCCTTAGGGCTCACAGAAGGTGGCAAGAGGAAGAAGCGGAAGCAGAAAGAGGACTCGAAGAAGAAGTCGGCCAAAGGGAACCGCTAGGCTGGGATTGGCGGCAGCCACAGCAGCCACTGTGTGTGTGTGTGTGAGTGTGTGTGTGTTCCGCATGTGCATGGCAGCGGCATCCTTTAAATGCCGCCCGCCCAGGGTCACTTCGCTTAGCAGGCTTATGGATGTGTGCCCACGGATCAGTAGGATCCAAGGGTGTTGGAGACGGAGACAACAATCCCGGGTAGCTTGTATAAGTTGTGACACAGCCTCAGCCTGTAACTCTGCTTTTCCCCAACACTAAATCCATAGCTTTTTCCTAGGAGTTGTAAGGGTCTGCCTCATTCTTTTCAGCAGCCCAAGCCCTGCTGTGAGCTCTGAGGTATTTGTAGTTGTAGGAGTCCATAGGGTCCAGTAGGGAGCTAGGTATGTGTTCATAATACCTCCTGGCGGTGGTACAGTGCGCAGTTTTAAGTACGGCGGAACTTAGAGGTACCATAAGCTGTGCCTTGAGCCATTGGTGTCAGGATGCTTTTGATTCAGGGTACTCTGGCAACACTAAAGGCCATTAGGAGCCACTTCAGATATAGTCTTTCCTTATTTATTGTTCAACTTTTAATCTTCTCCAGGTAGTCAAAAATTGACACCAAATATAGTTTAGTTTTTGGGAAATCTCATCTTTTCTTCTTGGAGAAATATTTGCCCTTTTTCAGTCAAAAGGTTTTGGTTAGCAATACCATTTCTAGTAATGACAGGTCAGTGCTACTGGCTATTTACACAGACACACTGCACACAGAGGCACGTGCAAAATAATCAGCTAGGAAGCAAGAAGCAAATAATGGCCCTTCACAAGCTTCGACCTGTCATAACTCATGCCATGCTGTCACTGACCTGTGGTTTGCATCGAGCACCAGGTAGTTCTGATGCCATCTCACTTCTGGGCTGCATGTGTCTCTTGGCAGTGTCGCTTCCTTTTGGCCATGAGGATCTGTTTGAACTTTGTCCCCTTGGCACTGAGTACATGATAAACAGTGTCGGCGAGCTTGAGATGGGTCCAGCAGTGTGCAAAGGGGAAGATCTGTGAGTTCTGGGCACTGCCGTAGCTAGGAGCTGGGACAGGACCCACCCGAGTTCTGAGGATGTGACCACGAAGTGTTTGCTGAGTTTGCTTGGTTTTGGTGGGAGGTGGTGTGGGCACTTATGGAGTATGGACTGGTGTTAATGTGTGTTGTGGAAATGTGACCCTCAAGGAGGAATGTATTTTAGTGCTACTGACGTAAATAAAATGTAAGCGTCACTGAGTCCAGCTCTCTTGTGGTCATTCCCTGTCTGTAAGTTGCACTGTTACTATGAAAAATAAAAGCAGGTCTTGTATTTTTTTTAATACAGTTTTATACATTTATTTTTGTGTGTGTATGTGCAAGGGTGTGCTCTGGTGCATGGGTAGAAGTCAGAGGACAGCTTGTGGGAGTTGATCCTCTCCTACCTTGTGTGTTCTGGGTGCCCATTTTAGGTGGTCAGACTTGGTGGCATTTTGACCCACTGAACCAACTCACCAGCCCCTACATTTTTAATTATGGAAGATAAAGTGACACTGTAGAAATGTGTTGGTGTCCCATACAGAGGTCAGTTGTCATCCAGTGAGTGTGGCTTTTCGGTCTAGCAGCCTGAGTGAACGTACTGGGAACTTGGAGAGGCTCCTCCTTCTGAGTGTGACAGCGGTGAGTGACCGTAGTGTCCTGCCCAAGAATGCCGTACTGAAGAGGAAGGTGTTCAGATGCATGTGTGAGAGGCCGCTTTAGAAGAGGCTCCTCGGTCGCTCAGACTCCACTCTAGCTGTTGATTTCATGGTCAGCAGGTTTTAGGGACAGAGTTCCTACTATTTCAGCCACAGAAACTAAGGCCTGTCACAGGTGTGTAGCCATTAGACTGCCCTTGACTCTGACCCTGAATCAGCCTGGCATTCCAGATGAACTTAGGTCCAAGGGCCGCTCTGCCCAATATGATAGCTGGCGGGAATGAGCCAATGTCTATTTAGGGCTTGCTGTGTGCACCTAGGCTAGTGCTTAGATGAGGACGCACAGAAAAGCCAGGGCTGCTGGTCCATACGTGGTCTGGTGCATCATGCAGTCAGCCCTGTGTATTCAGTAGTTTGCAGAATGTTAGCCAGGCCAGGCTAATTATTGCCTCCTGATGTGACGGCTGCAGGACCCTCCCAGAGGGGCAATGAGTATAGGATAGGGGTAAACTCCTGTGCATCTCCAGTGACACGGTGCTAGTGCACATGAATCTTTGTGATCTTTCACATGTGAGATGAAAGGTGGAACTCTGGGTGTGGAATGCCCAATGGGGCTGGGGAGAGGGGACCTGGAGAGATCAGTACCATGCCCAGGATCTGCCTGGTTTGTTCTGGACCCTTCCACTCTCTCTGTGAGTGAGTGTAATCATTTTGAGCATGGTGAAGGCCTAAGGTCTGGCAGCATCTTAGCTGTAGGGCAGAGAGAGAGAAACCCCAGAAGGAATAGTGCACTCTGGAAAGCTTCTCTAGTTATTACCCAGTATCTCAGAAAAGTGGCATTCAAAGTCACAGTTATAGTCCCACATTGTAACACATGCCTTTAATACTAGTACTTGGGAGGCAGAGGTAGGCTGAAAATCTGAATTTGAAATTAGTTTATTCTACATATATTTCTAGGCCAGTGAGAGCTATGCAGTAAAACACACCCTGCCTGTATACTCCCCATCCCTCAAAAGAAGAAATGTTGCAATATATGGATTAAACAAGGTTTTACTTTGTGGCTCATTTGGGAGGTGATATAATTTATCCCATTGACTTCCAAATTAGTTCCAGCATCCCTCTTTAAGCGTCTTCACTGTAGTAGATTCTACTTGGCAATTGGGACCATCTGGTATCCTCAGATCTTGGTCTGGAGCAGCTCCCACCACTTACCAGTATTTTCTGTCTCTTACTCTGCCCTTAGAGATACCACTGAGAATGTCCAAAGGTGATTCTTGGTCTATAAAAAACTGCTGCCCGACATGTCCCTGTCAACGGACTTACCTAGTGTGGTGCCACCCTGTCTGAGAGCCATGATGAAGATAGTGGGGCTTAAGGGTCTGTCAAATATGTGGTAGGCTCCATGTGAACAAGCTATGTGCATCTCCAGTGGTTCAAGATTAAGAGGAGTGCCTGGGGCTCTATGCTGTCTTGGTAGTGCCATAGAGCTTTCTCTAGGCAGCTAGGTGGCATAGCCTTCCTTAGGAGTGCCTGACAGTATTTCATGTTCTCCATCTCAGTAAAGGGTACTTCTCCATCACTATGTTGCCTCCTAAACTCAGGCCTGCCAGCCAATGGTGGGCAGCTCCTAGGCAACAAAGTCAATGGCTTGCCAGCTAAGCTGGGTACCCGGCAGCACTTGGAAGAACCTGGCCACCCTTAAAGGGAGAAAGTCAGAACACTTCTCGTCCATAGGTGGAGAACAGATGACAGGCTGAGGCAGGAGATCTGACTCTGGGCTTTGGCTGAACATTGTAGAAAGCCTGGGGGTCAGGAAGGGTTTACTGAACATGGCTTCTGTGTCTAGGTGACTGAGGGACTTTGGAAAGTGGAGGAGTGGGAGTGAGAAGGACCTGAGGTTACAGTTGTGAGGAAAGGATACGCCCCAAGGAAACCCTGGGGGTCTGCCATGTACTTTATAACAGCTTGAAGCCAGTCCCTAGCCCTGCTGTGTCCCTCCGTAGTGGGTGGGATCTGTGTAGGTTTGCTTTGCTGTACTTAGCCCTTGTTCATCTCATCCCTTTGTAAAAACCACAGAAGCTGGGTGGTAGTGCCTCACGCCTTTAATCCCAGCGTAGAGTTGGAGGTCATCCTGAGTTCCAGGACAGCCAAGGCTACACAGAGAAACTCTGTCCCTGCTTCCCCCTGTCACTCCCCCCCCCCCAAAAAAAAAAAAAAACCCAACAACTAAATAAAGACTTGTCTGTGTGCCTGTCTTTGCCTTAAATTTCTTTCTCAAATCGCTTGGGCTGTGATGGATTCTCAGGGATATAGGCTATACACCTGCAAAACACAACAGCCCACAGCCAGATAGATGACCTTTCTTAGGAGAAGTGGTTTTCCTAGAACTCTGGGAACCTAATGTAGTCACTGAGACAGCAAAGGTGGGGGCCCTTTATCACCTGTTTAAAAATGTTGCCATGTGCAGAGTGAGTTCCAGAACAGCCAGAGCTGCACAGAAACACTGTCTTCAAAAATAAAAAAAACAAAAATATTTTTTAAAATTCAGTTTTCTGAGACAAGGTTTCTCTATGGAGCCCTGGCTGTCCTAGTACTCATTCTGTAGACCAGGCTGGGCTTCACCTTGGAGCTTTGCCTGTCTTTGCCTCCTGAGTGCTGGAATTAAAGGCATGTGCCACATGATCCCCAACTAAATAATTTTAAAATATGATTTCAGGGTGGTTAAGAGCACTGGTTCTTCCAGAGGACTCAGGTTCAATTCTTAGCACCTACATGATAGCTCAAATAATATGTAACTTCAATTCCAAGGGATTCAATGCCATCTTCTCCATTGGAACTTTGGCAGACATGCATGTAGGCAAGTCACACACATAAAATATAAATAAATAAGCTGGACAGTGCTAGCATGTGCCTTTAATCCTAGCATTGGGGAGGCAGAGGCAGGAGGATCTTTGAGTTCTAGGATGTCCAGGGCTATGCAGTGAAACCCTGTAAAAGAAAAAAAAAAGTGTGTGTGTGTGTGTGTGTGTATGTATACTGTAAATATATATATATATATATATATATATATATATATATATATATATGGTATGTAGTAAATCTTAGAAAGTCAGTCTTCCTAATAAAGTATGCATAGCATAAAATGTATCATTTTAAGTCTATAGCTATTCAGACTTTAAAAGAGAGGACGTACTGTGTGGCCATTGTATGGGGTTCAGATGTGCAAGAGGGTGAGTCCACGTCCAGGGCCAGTTCATCCTGAGGCCTCTCCTTGTTTTGTAGATAGCATTATTCCCTAATGTTCCTCTGAGTTGTCTGTCTTGATCTGTTATTTCCTGATTGTCACACTCTGGGACTAGGGCTTAAAGTAGCAGACTTTGGGGCACAGTCCAGCCCAGTACAGCATGTAAGCCTGGACCAGCTGCTCTTCCTGTCAGCTGACTTAGTTCCATGTTCACTACATGTTTTGCTGTAGGAAGCCATACTTAGGCTTTACCTGCTTCTTATAGCTTCTTTGGTAAGGGTCTCCAGATGGTCAGCCATGCTCCTGGGCCTTGGAGCGACCAGCTTCATAGCTCTCTTTTTGTCAATGGGTCTTTGCTGTCCCACAGTGTATATAGACAAGCATAATTTGGCTTTTATGATATAATGACTGCTTTTCTGATGGGTTAGCTATTGCACAGTAACGTGGAGTCTTGATGGTGACATGGGACAATGAATCTTCCTGGTGCTGAGAAGGTGACTTTGACTTGTGGAGTCAGATGTGTAGGTTTGGGCAGATGGGCTAAAGTGCCATCCTAGTTTTTGGCTGGTCTGGGTCTGGCTATAGAAGGCTGGCTTGCCTTCACCACAGGATGGCCTTCACACACAGGTCTTTAGAATGTGGGTATGTGTTATGGAGCTCTTTAGCTTCTGTTTACTGGGTATCAAGGCTGGAGCTATGTAGGGAGTTTTAGGCTTCTGGCTGGCGACAGTGGAGGTAACTGTTAAAGAGGCCATGTACTCCAAGATGACTGAAGTCTGTGGGGTTCACAGACAGGTATGGAGGTTACCTAATATATCCCCAATATATTCCAGCCCTGTACTATTTGTGGTTTTTTTGTGGAAGCACATTGTATCATTCATATTGGGTTGGCAGTAAGCAGCCTGGGATACAACTTAGCTAATTCTCCCGGCCTGGACACAGTCTATGTTTTAAATTGGGGCTTTCCATAAAGTCTAGTCACAGCTATGTTCCTAGCACCTGCAGGTGCCCTGTTGGGGACTAGAGATCTTGGGATGACTTCCTTCCTGGAGAAGGTACTGTGTGTAGGTATGCAGCAGGCTGGATTGACAGGTCCCAGAGTCTGGGTCCTCCCATTGAGCCCATTGACATAGGAAGGCATGTAGAGGTTTCCTTCTCTGTCCTTCATTCCTGGGACTAGAAAGCAGCCCTGGATCTGTGAGCTGTGGAGAGGAAGGGCAGCCTGCTTCTGTATCCTTTCTGCATCCTGTTTGTGCTGCTGTATGCTTCACACCTTCCCATCCTACCCTACAGATTTGGGAGGTAAGAATGAAGCCAGGAGAATAAGAGAATTATTTGGGTCAAGACCACCCCAGATAAGAATAGGCAGGACTTTATATCATGCCATCTCTGCCCCTCCCTGAGGTGTTCTGGTTTCTGCACAGATTAAAAATGGCCCTTGGGAAACTGCACATCCTGACTGTTGGGCCCCTGGATGTGACCCTATGGGGAGTCAAGGCTTTGCAGACAGACAAACATCTAGATGAGACTTTTGTTTGCTTTAAGGTGGACACTGTAGTGCTCGGTTGCTAGATGTAAGAGAAGAGGGCAGGGATTGAGACACAGAGACAGCTATATGAAGACAGCAGCAGAATGTGAGTTTGTGGCAGGAGCCAGGCCACCTGGAACTTTCTGAGACCTGTCACTAGAGTTAGATCTTTGAGAGACTAGGGGTAACCTCCAAGTGTATAACCTCCAAGTTTGGGGCCTGTTGTTACTGCAGCCTAAGATACAAGGTAGTGTAAGCCTTTACTCTCAGTACTTGGTGGGGGGAAGGGCAGAGGCAGGTGGATATCTATAAGTTAAGGCCAGCTGATCTACAGAGTGAGTTTCAGGACAGCCAAGGTTCCACAGAGAAGCCCTATGTTGAAAAAAAAAAAAAAAAAAGAAAACAAAACAAAAACAACAAAGATACAAGGCACTGCTTGTGCTCAGGGCTGCTGCTGTCACCGGGACCAGTGTATCTGTCCTCTGGGTCTCCAGCTTTAAGCATCCCAACTTAACATCGGTTATTTAATACTGTGTATGTCTAATATCTGGTGTGTTTATGGGGTATACTCATGTCATACTACACATATAACTGTCAAAGGGATGACCTTGTGGGGTAAGTTCTATCCCTCTGCCTTCTTGTGAGTTCTGTGGATCGAGATAAGGGTGCAAGGTTTGTGTGGCAAGAGTCTTTAACCATTGAGCATCTCACTGGTTCTAGCCCTGGGTGGAGACTTTGAAGTGGGGTTATGTTTTGCTTGGTCTGGCCTCAAGTACTTGGCCTCACTTTAAAAAACAAATGTGAGCCGTGCGGTGGTGGCACACGCCTTTAATCCCAGCACTCGGGAGGCAGAGGCAGGCGGATTTCTGAGTTCGAGGCCAGCCTGGTCTACAAAGTGAGCTCCAGGACAGCCAGGGCTATACAGAGAAACCCTATCTTGAAAAACCAAAAACAAAAACAAAAACAAAATCAAAACAAAACAAATGTGTGTGTGTGTGTGTGTGTGTGTGTGTGTGTGAGAGAGAGAGAGAGAGAGAGAGAGAGAGAGAGAGAGAAAGAGAAGTGAGAGTCAGAGAGGGGTGCCCACAGGGATCAGATCTGGAACTGCAGTTAAAAGTGATGGAAGGCTTACTTACTAACATGGGTGCTGGGATCTGCATTTTATTTCTGTGACAGAATAGTAAGTGTTCTTAACCTTCAAACCTGGTATCTAGCCACAAATAAAATGTTTTGTGAGAAATTCCCATATGTCTCATGTGACATACTTTATTTGTCTTAGTGACAATTTTTATTTCTACACCGAGAATCTGAGAAATCACAGAGAATCACAGAGAAAAAAGACTCGGCTCAGTCAATACACAAGGCAGCAGTTTTAGGGGTCATAAGAGGGTACCTCAACAGAAGAAAGCAGGACCACACAGATCATCTCTTGCATACAAGATGCATACAAGCATGATCACACACGTGGGAGCACAGTAATACCTGTATTCACATATGCATACTTGCACACAGAAATGCATGCATGCACATCGAGTTTCACACACATTCCCACACAAACATGCAAACATATGCTCACAGATAGGCATTTGCACCCCCATACGTACATGTGCACATAATGTACATGTGAACACATGTACTCACATATATGTTCACACAAAGGAACACACACTTGGTATGTTCAAATTTGTGTGCATACACATAAATGCTTGCATGCACATATGCATACAGAAGTAAGTTGGTTTGCCTTAATTATGTTCAAGTTACCTGAGGTTAAAATTGAGTTGCAAGGTGAAAGGATGACCTTTCCCCTTCATAGTTTTCATGAAGAGTGGTACATAAAAGGAGTCCTAAAGACAGTGATAAATGATAGAGGGTCATTCTGTTCTCACACACTCATGACTAATAGTGATTTGTGTTTTCCTGGTTAATAGCAAAAAGTAAAACCCACCAGTATTTCCATGCCTTTCCACCTAAGATAATCTGGTCACTTGCTGAGCTCTCAGTACTTTGGCCCTAACCAGTACACGCAGAGCTTCTG
The DNA here is from genome assembly GCA_902729485.2 of Mus minutoides. NCBI lineage: Eukaryota > Metazoa > Chordata > Mammalia > Rodentia > Muridae > Mus > Mus minutoides. Next base: position 1,901,066 of record LR749671.1, on the reverse strand, counting down.
GAGTTAGCCTTTAGCCGTAGGGACGGGATGGCATTTATCTTCTCATGTCAGCATGATTTAGGAAGTGCTTAGTGGGAATGACTGGCCCAGAATTATACTTCTCTCAACATTCTATTCTTTTTTGAAGATTAATTTATTTTATGTATATAAGTACACTGTAGTTGTCTTAGACACACCAGAAGAGGGCATCAGATCACATTACAGATGGTTGTGAGCCACCATGTGGGTTGCTGGGAATTGAACTCAGGACCTTTGGAAGAATGGTCAGTGCTCTTACCCACTGAACATTCCATTCTTGACAGTACAGTGAACAGCCTAAGGAATGGGGTTGTTGAGGTAGATGGGAGTCTCTCTACTCCTGGTTTTCAGACCTACCTTTCTGGTTTGTCTAGTGTGAGCCAACTGTGTGCCACCTTGTATCCCTGACTCTTAATAAATTGTTGAGTTGTGGGCTGGTGAGATGGCTCAGCGGGTTAGAGCACCTGACTGCTCTTCTGAAGGTGATGAGTTCAAATCCCAGCAACCACATGGTGGCTTACAACCACCCGTAACAAGATCTGACGCCCTCCTCTGGTGCGTCTGAAGTCAGCTACAGTGTACTTATGAAGAATAATAAGAAATGAATCCAAGCCGGGCGTGGTGGCGCACGCCTTTAATCCCAGCATTTGGGAGGCAGAGGCAGGCGGATTTCTGAGTTTGAGGCCAGCCTGGTCTACAAAGTGAGTTCCAGGACAGCCAGGGCTATACAGAGAAACCCTGTCTCGAACCCCCCCCCCCCAAAAAAAAAAAAAAAAAAAAGAAATGAATCCTTGGACCAGAGAGACCAACCGGAGCAAGTGAGGCTGTCTGGAGCGAGTGGGGCCGAACGGGGACGGCCGGAACGAGCGGGGCCAACCGGAGCAAGTGGAGCCGATCAGAGCGAGCGGGGCCGGCTGGAACAAGTGGGGGCCGTACAGGGGTGGCTGGGAGCGAGTGGGGCTGGCCGGAGGGAGCAGAGCCTGTGGGAGTGAGCTGGGTCGAGTGGAGCAAGCGGGGTTGACTGGAACAAAGGGAAAAAAATTGTTGAGTTGTAGAATAAAATGAGAGAACTCCAAAATATCCCAACCCTAGTTATATCTGAAAGAAGTCCTCACCCCACATGTGATGCCTTTGCTCCCTATCACAAATGCAAGAGCAGGGAGAGATGCAGCAGACTACCTCTGACCCCCACAGAGTGAGTTTCAGAGTTAGTAGCAACACAGGAAATCAGAGCAGCTTACAGACTGGCTGCAGGGACTTTAGTTTTGTTTTTGCATTAGTCTCTCTCTCTCTCTCTCTCTGTTTTGTTTTTGCATTAGTCTCTCTCTCTCTCTCTCTCTCTCTCTCTCTCTCTCTCTCTCTCTCCTTTTTCGAGACAGGGTTTCTCTGTATAGCCCTGGCTGTCCTGGAACTCACTTTGTAGACCAGGCTGGCCTCGAACTCAGAAATCCACCTGCCTTTGCCTCCCAAGTACTGGGATTAAAAGCGTGTGCCACCACTGCCTGGCCACATTAGTGTCTTTATGTGGCTCAGACTGGCTTTGAACTCTCAGTTCTCTCTAGTCTTGGCTTTCCCAGTGCTAGAGTTACATGTTTATGCACTATGAGTAGCCTCAGGCTCCAATTTTTTAAATTAAATTACATCAAACTTTATTATACATGCATTTTTTAATATTTTTATTTTTCATTCAGGGGTTCTCTGTGTAGCCTTCACTGCTTAGAACTCACTCTGTAGACCAGGCTGGCTTTGAACTCAGAGATCTTCCTGCCCTGCCTCTGAGTGCTGGATTAAAGGTGTGTACCACCACACTTGGTAATAATAATAATAATAATAATAATAAAGTGGGGTTTCACTATGTAGCCTTGGCTGGCCTGAAATTCGTAGACCAAGCTGGTCTCAAACTCAGAGATCCATTTGCCTCTGTCTCCAGAGTATTAGAATTAACACATCCAATTCCAGGTTTTGATTTTTTTTTTTAAATCTTAGACTATTTTCTGTGTGTGTGCATGTGTGAGTGTATGTGTGATGGGTAAGCAGATATACACAGTGGTCATGTAGATCAGAGAACAACTGAGAGCTGCTTTGTCTCGTGCCCACACGTCTCTGACTAGCAGAGACGGTGGGAAGAAACAACACAGGGACGCTAAGGCAGGTTCAGCCTTCGCAGCTTCTGCTTTATTCTGCTTCTCTATCAGGTTTCACACAGCTGCAGCCGTTCACTCACACACATCAATCATTCACTCACTCACCCTGGTCTCTCTAACGCTAGTCTCCTAATGCTGGTCTCTCTCATCTGGGGCTGCCCTCAATTTATACTTCTGTTCACTCACGCCACCTCACACCACCCAATCATAGACACACATGTCCAAGGCAGCATGCAGGATTGAGCGCTAATCTCTCCAACGAGTTACACGTGCTGCTTTTACTGCGCATGACCGAGACTGGGATAAACAAGATAGGTCACGGGGCTTGGCATAGAGCCAGGTGCCATCTTTGGTCCATGCGGCCGCGCCTGCTCCCCACACTGCTTCTCTTCCACCAAGTGGGTCCCATTGGAACAAATTCAGGTTGTCGAGCTCTGCAGCAAGCATCTTTGTCCACTGACTATCTTGCATACCCTCTGCCTTCAGTTTTGAGGAAGGTCAGTTGATTTATGATTGATATGAGACTAGTTAGACAATTCTCACATGAAGTTTATTGTTAGAACTGAAGGAAGCAACACTCGACAGTAGCAGTGGGCTCGCCAGCACCTCTCTGGGTAACTTCAGAAGCCATGCTATGTAGTGGTAGTTGGTTAATCTGCTTTAATCTCCCAGGCAGTGGTGGCAGCAGTGGGTGTAGAGTTCCTCACTACTGCTCCAATGTTGTAGATTCTTGAATGAAAGACACATACACACACACACTGCCTTATATTTAATATGCCTTAATCAGCTTAATGCTTGGGCATAAACTTCCACATTGCTAACTCCCCTCCGATATTCCTGAATATTAATCACTAAAATTGTATGTTCCATCTTGACCCAATGGGGGGCGGGAGGGTTGGGCCGCACTTTGCAGGCTCTTGCGTAATTGCAAGAGCTCTCTTCTACAGCTCTCAAGCCTGCATCTACTTCCTTTTTTGGTCTCCTTGCCTGTGAATCCTAAAGTCCTGCCTCTGTCTCTCTGCCCAGCCATTGGCCACTGGCAACTTTATTTTCAAATCAAAGCTAGCTTGGGACAGGGACCCTCAGCGTCCTATGTGCAGAAATTTGGGTTCCCATGTAATTTTGGGAACCAAACTAATACAGGTAGAATTAGAACCAATCCACAACAATGCTGCTTTGGGAGGAGGTTCCTCTTAGGCATCCTCCAACTGCCTTCTAGGAGTAGGCTCAACACACTCAATGGTTGCTGTGGGACTGGGAAGGGAACAGTTAGAAGGAGACATGTGCTCTTACACCTCATCCCTTAATTCTTAGCTGTAGTGATAACTTTAAGTGCTATATGCCTTAGAGACCATAAGCCCAAAACAGACTCAAGCCAGGATTATTTCACACCCAGAAGCTGCTGGCATGCTAGTGGTTTGATTCTCTGTATCTCTGTTAAACATAGTTGTGTATCCAGCTGATACCATCAGGATCTGGCTGGGCCCTGCGTTTGGGGACTCTCCTGTGTGTACTTCACCTCTGGCAGCCTCTTATATCTCTCCTCTCCAGCACTGGTTCTGTTTGTCACAGCCAGATTAGTCAGAGTTGGAGTTAATTAGGGTGCAGCTCAAATTAACATTAAACATTAAATAAAACTATAAAAAATAAATTGTTATAAAATATGACCACTTGGATAAAACAGTAATTGCTTTGAAAATTTTGTTGCCACTTTCAAAGATACCTTAATCAAAAAAATTTCAGGGCTGGTGAGATGGCTCAGCCGGTAAGAGCACCCGACTGCTCTTCCGAAGGTGCTGAGTTCAAATCCCAGCAACCACATGGTGGCATACAACCACCCGTAATGAGACCTGATGCCCTCCTCTGGTGAGTCTGAAGTCAGCTATAGTGTACTTATGAATAATTATAATAATGAATCCTTGGACCGGAGAGAGGAGGGACTGAGCGAGCGGGGCGAGCTCGCTCCGGCTGCTCCCGCTCGGCCAACTAGAGCTAGCTGGGCAGAGCAGGGTTGACCGGAGCTAGGAGAAAAGAAAAAAAAAAGAAAGAAAATACTCTACAACTAAATCTTTAAAATTTTTTTTTCAAATTTGATGTGAATAGCAGATGATAATTGTCACAAGAAATCATGGAACTTGAGTCTAAAACATTACCAAAGGCTGATTCAGTAGTCAATTAAAATACAGTTTTTGCTAAAGGAGTGCTTGTGCATTTAACATAAGCCAGTTCTTTGAATTCTAGGACATGGGATAAGATTGAAAGCTCAATCTTGTCAAAGATTGAGTGAAGAGCAAGACTCTTCTCTGAACTGAAAGATGAAACTGGAATAGAGTCATCTGGGGCCATCAGTACTGAGCAGCAGAGCCACATTGGCTGCATGTTCCTGTCACACACCATTTGTGGCCACTAAGGGGAAAAATGGTTGCCCATAATTTCAGAAGTTTAAGAAGCTATGAGTCTCACCTTGTTCCACGGGGACAGATGATCCAGATGTGGTCTGTTCTGCCGGCTGCTGTGACTCATACGAAGCTCAATTGGGAAGATGTCCATCTTAGGTGCCTCCTTTCTAGGTGTGAAGCGATGCCTAGATTGGGTGGGTGGGAGCCAGGGACCCATCCTCAGGTCAACAGTACTCACATATGGATACAGAATCTATGCTAGGAGAACATAGGCTAAGNTGCACATAAAGTAAAAATAAATAAATTATGTATAATTCCTTGGGGTTTTGATCCCTCCTGTGTCTTTGGCAGGGGATTGGGCGGGGGTGGGGGTGGGGGGAGTATGTCACATCACTCCTTTAGTTCTATGTCCTTTTGGAAAGAGACAACCCTGGACTTGCTGCCTGGCCCTGTTTAGGGACACCAAGCCATGTTCCTTGTGTATAGCAGGACTTTATTGTAACTGCCTGTGGCTAAATAATGACACAGAGACTTAGTAATGTTTATTATAGCTGAGGGCTTTAGCTGGGCAGATTCTCAGCTAGCTCTATCTATATTCTCCTGCCTGTTCTAGTCCTGCCACATGGCTAGTTCTTTACTACTCTTTCAGTCCTGCTTCATCTGCCCCTTTTCACATCCTGATGGCAAATCAATTGTATCAATTCTTCCAGAGACCTTTTTTCTGCCTGAAAGCTCTCCCCTCCCTTCCTGCTTCAGCTATCGGGTATCCACTCTTTATTAAGCCAATCAGCAAGTAAGGAAAGTGAGTTTTTACAAACTAGAAAACCTGGTGATGGGCCATAGCTCTCTGCCAGTCAGAGTTAACAGCTGAATATACAGAGAGACACCTTCACAGAATGTACAAAAGGCAACCCGAACCCTTGTGTTCTTCCTTGAGTGGATTCAGTGGGAGAGGCTTGTCAGTGAGACCCTCTCCTCCATCCTCTTCTTCAAAGGTAAGGATAGGTGTCCTCAGGAAGTAAGCCAGATACTAACACATGCTGGGTTTCTGATTCTTCTGAAAACCTTATCTAGAAGCTTTCCTGTCAGTCTCTACCAACAACGTTTTCCAGAGCCTTCTAGTGGAGGCAGGTTTTTTGAATTATAGCTCTTCCTACTTACACATTGCCCTCCCTAAAGCACTGGAAAATCTATGAATATTAAAGAAGTCCCATGGCCACTAATAACTGCCTTGCCCAAGACATCGATGCAGTTCCCTGGAGTCTTACCTGCTGTCCTCACACCACACATGGTGTGAGATGTTTTATAAAGGACAAGTGCTGATTGCTGTATATATGTAGTTTTGAGCCCTGGCTTTCTGAGTATGAGTGGACATTTTTCAGGTCTTTTATTTAGAGCTAAGGATATAGTTTAGTTGTAAAGTGTTTTCACAAGCCATAAGTTAAGTCTCTAGTAACAAAAAAAACCAAAAACCTATTTTTCCACGTATGGCATGGCGTCAGACATTCTGGCCCTTGGCAGTTTGGTGGTAAGGAGATTAGGAGCTCAAGGTCATTTTTGGTACATTTTGAATTTGAGGCCATCATCTCAAAAACCCAAACCAACCAAGCAGAACAACCCAATAATGTGGCCTGGAGAGATAGCTCAGCAGTTAAGAGCACTTGCTGCTCTTACAGAGGATCTGGGTCTTACCACCCATGTCAGGTAGCTCACAACAACCTGTAAGTCCAGCTCCAAGGGATCCAAAAACCTCCTCGGGCCTCTGTGGACACATACATGCACACAAATTCACATAATTAAAAATAAAAAACAAATCTTAAAACCAAAACGCCACCATGACAAAAACATTGTTTAGAGACAGAGCTTTGCTCTCTCCTAACTCATAAGTAAATCTTGGCCTAAAGGACATTAAAAACATTATTTATTTATTTTTATTTGTTTGTGTGTGTGTGTGTGTGTGTGTGTGTGTGTGTGTGTGTGTGTGTGTGTAGGGTACCTCCAGAAGTCAGAAGAGGATATCAGAGTCATTGCAGCTGGAGTTACAGGCAGCTGTGAACCACCTGGTGTGGGTGCTGGGGTCCTCTGGAAGAGCAGTGAACACTGTTAATCACTTAGCCATCTCTGTAGTCCTATAGAGGACATGTCTGAACACACCATTTCTTACATAAGCACATTGCTCAGACATGAGCCCTTTTTATGATTAACCTGCAAATGCTGATAAGTGACAGGTAGGTACCCTATTGGTCTGTCTCTATCTCACAAAGTAGAGAGGCAGTTATCTTTGGGAACTAAATTCAGAAGGTAGAGAAATGAACCATGTGTATAGATGTATGTGGCATATGTTCCTATGTGTGCACTTGTGCATACATGAGGCCAGGTACGGGGAATGTAAGATCCATGTAGACAGGTACAAGGGATTGTTGGGGTCCAGCCAGGGTTTACCTGGCTTCCAGCTCCTGCTGTTGTCATAGAAGGTCAACTAAGAGTTCCTCCTGGAACAAGCTATGAGGACAGCAGTAGGTAATAGCTGGGGACAGGGAGCCATGGAAGCCTGCATTTTCTGGGCTCTCACCTGTGTGGGAGTAGCCTGGAGGACAGCTCAGAGAAGTTTTAAGCCGTAGTTTGTCTTGTGTTGGGAACTAAAAAAGGGGCTCTGGGGATTAGAGGGAAGGGGAAGACCTACACCCTGCCAGAGTTCCACCTATTCTCTGGTCAGTCAGGCGTGGGAGGGCTGCTATCTACCTTCCACTCATCCTCGGGTGGGCATCTAAGCCTCTGACCCACTCTTCAGGGGGTGGCAAAGGAGCAGCCCTGCCTGGGAGCCCTGGACTACTTTGCTAATGTCCCGGGGAGCCCCTGTGCTACTTTGCTAAAGCCACTGGGGGTTATGGGAGAGAGGGATGAGGGAAGAGGTTCCCAACACTGATGAGAGTGAGCACAGTGGATCTTGACTAGAGCACAGAGACTCTCTATGGTTTTAGAGCTTTATTATAGAAAGGCAGGGAGAAAGAGAGAAGGGAGGGAAGGAGGGAGAGAGGGGGACTAGAGAAAGAGTAAGAAGGAGAGAGGAGAGGGGAAGACAGAGGAGAGAGGAGAGAAGACAGAGAGGAGAGAGGGAGAAAGTGAGGGGTAAGAAGCAAGAGAGTGAGAAGTAAGAGAGCAAAGTGGGGGCCTAACAGCCCCTTTTATGGTCTTTTCTGTTGCTAGGTAACTGGGGAGGAGTTTAGCCTGAAGGTCAGAAGCTTGGGCCATTGCGTACGTGACTACTGACCATGCTTCTCTTGTGGGGCTAGGGGGGCGGGCATGGTAACTTAGGCAGGGGCCAGAGTTCCAGGAGACATGAGAGAACTCCTTCCGCCCCATGTAGATGAATTATCACCACAGGGTCCCGGGGTTTAGCATCTCAGCTCAACTGGAGACCAGCCTGTCTGTGCATAGACCAATTCCCCCCAGTCTTATACTACCTCTGATTTTATTAACAGTTAATGTTAAGGGAAAGCCACGACCTGATCCATTTGGCTGCCATTGACATTTGCATGGTGATTTCCATGTAGAAGGCCAGGTCAGGCTCAGCTATTTGTTCTGGGAAACTTGCAGGATTTTCCTGGGCCTGTGACTTTGTGGGGCATGCTCTCTTTTCTCTTTCTGTGCTGAGAGAAGTGGGCATAAGCACTAGACATGACATTTTATATAAACAAACACTAGACATGACATCTTCTACGTGCATGGCCTACCCCTCTGGGGTATAGTGCAGATATTGGAGACCAGGTCTTAGACCCTTCCTCTTTCTCTTTCCCTCATTTATTGTCTCCTTTTCAAGCTTCTACCCTAGAAGGCCCAGGCCTCCTGTGTGCACAGATGCCTGTACTGCTGAAGGCAAGACAGGGCCTGCTTTGCTGTCAGCATAGTGGCCTTGGTTCCATCCCATTGCCCTGACTCCAGGGCTCTGTTTCCTATCTTCTTTTTCTTTCCAGCAACTAGTATCTATATCTATGAGAGTGGATGTCAGGAGGAAGCCTCAACCCTAAGTCACCAGCCTATGTGTCCCAGGGAGCCAGCTCCAGGCTCTAGCATGTTGCAAGCATAACAGAATATCATTAATACCTGATGGGATGGGCCTTAGTCTCTGCTCCATTCCCAATCCCTGCATCTCTTCCTTCCTTCCTTCCTTCCTCTCTTTCTTTCATTTATTTATTTATTTATTTATTTATTTATTTATTTATTTGATGTATGTGAGTACACTGTCACTGTCTTCAGACACACCAGAAGAGGGCACCAGATCCCCATTACCATGTGGTTGCTGGGAATTGAACTCAGGACCTCTTGAAGAGCAGTCAGTGCTCTTAACCATGAGCCATCTCTCCAGCCCCAATCCCTGCATTTCTTGTAGACAGGATACGTTTTGGGAGACCTTGTCTTAATAAGATATTGAGGAAAACACCTAGAGTCAGCCTCTGGATTCCTTATGTGCATATGCATGGCTCCATACCCAAGAGAGGGATGGGGAGAACATAAAAACTAAAAATAGGAACTGGAGAGCTGGCTCAGCAGTTAGAGCACTGGCTGCTTTTGCAGAGGACCCACTTTCCATTCCCAGCCCCAAGATAGCAGTTCCCAACTGTCTGTAGTTCCAGTTCTTGGGGATCCAATGTTCTCTTCTGACAATGTGACAGTGTGACTCTTCCACAGTCACGAGGCATGCACTACATTACATGCATGCAGGCAAAACTCCCACACACATAAAAATAGATTATTTATTAGAAAAACTTTTTAAAAGAAGGCTTTCCCAATTATTCATGTGGCCAGGGAATAATAACCAGACTATGAAATAACTCAAAAAATTAAATACCAAACTCTCTTTCCCAAATTATCCAATCAATAAGTGGGCAACTGAATTGAATAGACAATTCTATAAATAAGAAGTGAAAATGTCTAATAAGTATATGAAATTATAAATATCCACAGAATTGCAAATCAAAAGAACATGAAGATTTTATCTTCTGCCTATCAGAATGGTCATTGCCACAACAACACCAAACCCCTGGCAAGGATGGGAAGGGCACCATTGTCCACAACTGGATGGAATGCAAAACAAAAACTAAAACGGGGCTGGCGAGATGGCTCAGCGCGTAAGAGCACTGACTTCTCTTCCGAAGGTCCTGAGTTCAAATCCCAGCAACCACATGGTGCCTCACAACCACCTGTAATAAGATCTGATGCCCTCTTCTGGTGCGTCTGAAGTCAGCTACAGTGTACTTATGTATAATAATAAATAAATCTTAAAAAAAAAAAACACCTAGAACTTTATATTGTCTGGGTCCAGCCTCGACACAGGATCAGGGTTCTCAACTGGAAGCAGGGATATCTGTCTGGACGGTGCATAATAAACACACACAGACAATATTTTGAGTACAAACTGATAGGCAATTTTTTAAGGCTTAGAGTTGTTCTCTCTCTCTCTCTCTCTCTCTCTCTCTCTCTCTCTCTCTCTCTCTCCCCATCTCTCTTTTAGCTTGAAGGTTGTATGTACTTTTGCTTTCTATTCGGGCTGGGGTTGTGCTCTCTTGTTCTTCCCCTTTCTCACACTCACACACTCATTCTGTGTGTTCTTTTTCTTCTTCCACACACACTTCACACTCTTTCACACATTCCAATTCTCTCCGTACACTCTCTCTTCACTCTCTTTCTCTTTCTCTCTCTCTCTCTCTCTCTCTCTCTCTCTCTCTCTCCCTCTCTCCACACGCATTCTCCACACACTCTCCACTCACCTCACATTCATCTCATGCGCACCTTACTCTCTCTCTACTCGCTCTTTCACCTTTTTTTGCCCAAGTCTTTTTTTTTTGTTTGTTTCTCCAAAAGCAGATAGAAAAAAAGACATTCTATAATCATTGCCAAATGAAATTCAAAAGAATGACTGCATTCCACAAAGAATCAAGAATTACAATTGTTCCCCAAAGTTTCAAGTTTCCCTATTCCCAGACCTGTGGCCAAAATAATAGTAACTGCAAACTTATCCAGAGCATAAGCTCTGAAGGTCAGCTTCTTGCATTTTCCTGTGAAGCTCTAATGAGAAACGACATACATGGGCAGAGCTGCCAGGCAGCGGCCAGAAAGGATCAATTAACCCTTAACTCAACAGTTCTGCCAGCTTCTGCTTCTGCACATTGCACACAACAACTCTTCTAAGAGCCCCAGTGTTTTTACTTAGTTTTACAAATATATAATTTTATGCATTCTATACTTTCTTATCCATACATATCCAAAGGAGATCAGGAACTACTCTCAGGTTGTACAGAACTAACTTCACGACTTCAATGACTTTTTCCTTTCTCTCAGGTTGTACAGAACTCATTTCACGACTTCAATGACTTTTTCCTTTCTTGGAGTCCCAATGTTGGCTCTATTCCATTTTCCTATAATTTCTTCAAACTTTCTTTGCAAGTCAAACATTAATCTGGAGCTACCATTGTGCAGCTATTACATTATTGCCAGATGAGAGTGCACAGCATGCACCTGGGCAATTAGGACTGTGCTGTACTGTGCCTCAGTTTTCAATTGTTTAAGAATCATTACATCAAGGAACATCTAGTTTCACAGAATTCACCAGAGCTGCCCTGGGCTAAGGAGATGTCTCCATCCCTGCCTACTGCAAGCAGTCACTGTCATGGTATGCTGTCTGTATTAGTTAGTGTTTTACTGCTGTGAACAGACACCATGACCAAGGCAAGTCTTATAAAAAACAACATTTAATTGGGGCTGGCTTACAGGTTCAGAGGTTCAGTCCATTATCATCAAGGTGGGAGCATGGCAGCATCCAGACAGGCATGGCACAGGCAGAGCTGAGAGTTCTATGTCTTCATCCAGAGGCTGCTAGTAGAAAACTGACTTCCAGGCAACTAGGGTAAGGATATTAAGCCCACACCCACAGTGACACACCTCCTCCAACCAGGTAGCACCTATTCCAACAAGGCCACATCTCCAAATGGTGCCACTCCCTGGCCCAAGAATATACAAACCATCATAGCTGTCCCTAGCAGAAATGAAATAAATGGGCAGCCAACCGAGTTTCATCTTGGAGTGTTCAGGGAGGAAAAAATATGTAAAGTTTTAGGCAGAAACTTAACTCATTGTAGGGTGATACACAACTATAGAGCAAGCCTAGGTTATGAGAATTTTCTCCAAGTTTCCCTAGTACTGACCATAATTGTGATAGGAGAAAGGGGAACAGGAAAGCCTCCCAGAGTTAGTGCCTGACCCCAACTCAACTGACATGAATGCCAAGAAACATGAGATTCCCACTGAATGAAAACTCCTGAACTCAGCGATGGGCTTCCTTACCTGGCCCTTTTCCCACTCTCTATAGTTGTTTCACTAAGCTTGGGGTTTGTATGTAAACAAATTGACTTTGAAATCAGCTGTAAAAGTTCACAAAGGTTTATTTTATGTAGATTGGTGTTTTGCCTGTGAGTATATCTGTATGGGTCCCAGATTCCCTGGAACTGGAGTTATAGATAGTTGTGAGCTGCCATGTGGTTGCTGGGAATTGAACCTGTGTCCTCTGAAAGAGCAGCCAGTGCTCTTGAGCCAACTCTCCAACCCTGGAATAAAGCCTTTTATAGCTGAAAGGGCCATGTGGGTAGTACTGGGAAACAACTCTGTCAAGATTGTAAATTGAAAGCAGCGCCATACCTCTGGGGCATCGTGTTTTGAAAGATCAAAGGGTGGTGATTTCTTATGTCCTTATGGAAAATCTTCTTAGGGCTACTGCAAAGTTTGCAATGTATGTTTCCAGTTTGTAAGGAGGGCGCACATGTGTAGGTGGAGGTCAGTAGACAACTTTGGATGCTGGTCCTCAGGCCTTTTTCACTTTTGTTTGAGAGAGGGTCTCTCTTATTGGTCTGGGACATCCTCCTTCCCTCCTTGTTTGGTCCCAGCGAGTCTCCCCTGGTCCCTTTCTCTTTCCAGATTTGGTCATGCCCTTACTGTAGCTCTCTCTGCATGGGTAGTTGATGAGCAAGCCTGCTGTGGCCTCATAGTGCCCCAGTCCATCTTCTGCAAGTGCAGTCCCACCCCCATACCCAAACAAAAGACCATAGACAGATACCAGGTACCAAAGTTAAATCAGGATCAGATTAACAATCTTAACAGTCCCATTTCCCCTAAAGAAATAGAAGCAGTCATTAATAGTCTCCCAACCAAAAAAAGCTCAGGACCAGATGGGTTTAGCGCAGAGTTCTATCAGACCTTCAAAGAAGACCTAATTCCAACTCTCCTCAAGCTATTCCACAAAATAGAAACAGAAGGTACTCTACCCAATTCGTTCTATGAAGCCACAATTACTCTGATACCTAAACTACACAAAGATCCAACAAAGAAAGAGAACTTTAGATCAATATCCCTTATGAATATTGATGCAAAAATACTCAATAAAATCCTCGCAAACCGAATCCAAGAACATATCAAAACGATCATCCATCATGACCAAGTAGGCTTCATCCCAGGGATGCAGCGATGGTTTAATGTACGGAAATCCATCAATGTAATCCACTATATAAACAAACTCAAAGACAAAAATCACATGATCATCTCCTTAGATGCTGAGAAAGCATTTGACAAAATCCAGCACCCATTCATGATAAAAGTCTTGGAAAGAACTGGGATTCAAGGCCCATACCTAAACATAATAAAAGCAATATACAGCAAACCAGTAGCCAACATCAAAGTAAATGGAGAGAAGCTGGAAGCTATCCCACTAAAATCAGGGACTAGACAAGGCTGCCCACTTTCTCCCTACCTATTCAATATAGTACTTGAAGTCCTAGCCAGAGCAATTCGACAACGAAAGGAGATCAAGGGTATACAAATTGGAAAGGAAGAAGTCAAAATATCACTATTTGCAGATGATATGATAGTATATATAAGTGACCCTAAAGATTCTACCAGAGAACTCCTAAAACTGATAAACATCTTCAGCACAGTAGCTGGTTATAAAATTAACTCAAACAAATCAGTGGCCTTTCTCTACACAAAAGATAAACAGGATGAGAAAGAAATTAAGGAAACAACACCCTTCACAATAGTCACAAATAATATAAAATACCTTGGTGTGACTTTAATGAAGGAAGTGAAAGATCTGTATGACAAGAACTTCAAGTCTCTGAAGAAAGAAATTGAAGAAGATCTAAGAAGATGGAAAGATCTCCCATGCTCGTGGATTGGCAGGATTAATATAGTCAAAATGGCTATCTTGCCCAAAGCAATCTACAGATTCAACGCAATCCCCATCAAAATTCCAACTCAATTCTTCACTGAGATAGAAAGGGCAATCTGCAAATTCATCTGGAATAATAAAAAACCTAGGATAGCAAAATCTATCCTCAACAATAAAAGAACCTCTGGTGGAATCACCATGCCTGACCTTAAGCTGTACTACAGAGCAATCGTGATAAAAACTGCATGGTACTGGTATAACAACAGACAGGTAGACCAATGGAATAGAATTGAAGACCCAGAAATGAACCCACACACCTTGGGTCACCTTATTTTCGACAAGGGAGCTAAAACTATCCAGTGGAAAAAAGACAGCATTTTCAATAAATGGTGCTGGCACAATTGACGGCCAACATGTAAAAGACTGCAAATTGATCCATTCCTTTCTCCTTGTACAAAGCTCAAGTCTAAGTGGATCAAAGACCTCCACATTAAACTAGAGACACTGAAATTCATAGGGGAGAAAGTGGGGAAAACCCTTGAAGATAGTGGCACAGGGGTAAAATTCCTAAACAGAACACCAATGGCCTGTGCTGTAAGATCACAAATTGACAAATGGGACCTTATAAAATTGCAAAGCTTTTGTAAAGCAAAAGATACTGTCAATAAGACAAAAAGGCCACCAACGGATTGGGAAAGAATTTTTACCAATCCTAAATCTGATCGGAGGCTAATATCCAATATTTACAAAGAGCTCAAGAAGCTGAACACCAGAAATTCAAATAACCCCATTAAAAAATGGGGTACAGAGCTAAACAAAGAATTCTCAACTGAAGAATGCCAAAGGGCTGAGAAGCACCTTAAAAAATGTTCAAAATCCTTAATCATCAGAGAAATGCAAATCAAAACAACATTGAGATTCCACCTCACACCAGTCAGAATGGCTAAGATCAAAAATTCAGGTGACAGCGGATGCTGGCGAGGATGTGGAGAAAGAGGAACACTCCTTCATTGCTGGTGGGATTGCAAGCTGGTACAACCACTCTGGAAATCAGTCTGGCGGTTTCTCAGAAAACTGGACATAGTACTACCAGAAGATCCAGCAATACCTCTNTGGATACAGAAAATGTGGTACATTTACACAATGGAGTACTACTCAGCTATTAAAAACAATGAATTTATGAAATTCTTGAGTAAATGGATGTATCTGGAGGATATCATCCTGAGTGAGGTAACCCAATCACAAAAGAAGTCACTTAATATGCACTCACTGATAAGCGGATATTAGCCCAGAAATCTAGAATACCCAAGATTCAAGTTCCAAAACATAAGAAAATCAAGAAAGACCAACACATGGATACTTCACTCCTCTCTAGAATAGGGATTAAAATATACATGGAAGGATGTGCAGAGACAAAGCTTGGAGCTAAAATGAAAGGATGGACCATCCAGAGAGTGCCCCACCTGGGTGGTCCATCACATAATCAGCCACCAAATGCAGACACTACTGCATACACCAGCAGGACATTGCTGAAAGGACCCTGATATAGCTGTCTCCTGGGAGGCTTTGACAGTTCCTGACAAATGCAGAAGTGGATGCTCACAATCATCTATAGGGCAGTACACAGGGTCCCCAATGTAGGAGCTAGAGAGAGTACCCAAGAGCTGTAGGGGTCTGCAACCCTATAGATGGAACAACAATATGAACTAATCAGACCCCCCAGAGCTCATGTCTCTAGCTGTATATGTATTAGAAGATGGCCTAGTTGGCCATTATTGGGGAAGAAAGGCCCTCGGTCTAGCAATGTTTATAGGCCCTGGTACAGGGGAATGCCAGGGCCAAGAAGCGGGAGAGGGAGGGTAGGGAAGCAGGGTGGGGGGAGGATATAGGGGACTTTTGGATAACACTTGAAATGTAAATGAAGAAACTCTCTTAAAAAAAAAAAAAAAAAAGAAATGCCTTGTGATACTGGCATGGTAGGCTTGGTCACGTGGCATGGAACTCCCCCAACCGTTATACAGGTACAGGATTTCCTTTGTTTATCTGGAAATGGAGTGTCTCCCTTCAGGACCCTTGTGATGCTCTCAGTGGTGATTGTCCTAATGCAGCTTCTAGTTATATCTACACACAGATTAGTAGGAAGTACCATGATGTCATACACAAAGGACTGCAGATCAGAGTTTAAGGACTTCTCCCTGGAATGCAGGTGAATAAAGAGGAAGAGCTCTGCATCCTTGAGCTGTACAGGTGTGTTGTGTCATGTCCCTTTTGAAATTAGAGGCAGATAGTCAGAATGTGTTGAGCACATTTTTTCCTACATTTTTCAAGACTGGATCCTGGGCAGTCGGGCAAAGCTGAGGTACACACGCTTTGCTCAGGAAAGACACTTTCAGGGGTGTTCTTATTTGATTTCTTCCTAATCCAGCAGGATCTCATTGTTGTTAGAACTCTTAGACTTCGTGTCTCTTTTATCCAACCACTAGCCCCTTCCTGGCCTGGTAGCTGGAGATGCTTGCTCTAGAAGTCAGACTTCCTGTGTCAGGCTCAGCTGGTAGCAACAGTCTATTGTCATGTGGTCATGAGTGACTAGTTCAGGATGGCCGTGTTCCTTCTCTCAGGTCAGGAAAGGGTATCATCAGACCTTCATGGCATTTATGTCTTACGCCTTCTTCACTCCTCACTCTAGTAAGTCTTGCCTTTCTTAGAGGATGTGAAAGGCCAGGGAATATTCTAGCTCTTTTTAATGGTCTAGCAAAGATCCCTCAGAAATCCTGATGTAGGAACATTTTTTTGGGAAGCTTTATTGAGAAATCCAGGGAATGTTCTAGCAGGCATGCCTATCTAGCCTGAGGGAGCTAAAGGTTACAGGTGACAGAATGTCTTCTTCTGAGTACTGAATACTTCTTTTTCTCTTCCTCAGAAAAAGTTGAGACGCATTTGCCAGCCCCATGCCAAGCATGCATGTTCTGCACAGCTCAGGGCCGATTTACCACGTATTATTTCAGTAATTATGTATATATGTCTGATTCCCCCTTCCAGGCTGCTGTTCTGGGTTATGCTGCTGGACTCTTGCCCTGTGATTTTTTTTTTTTTCCAGAAGTTTCAGTATTAAGCTTTGTCAATAGAGAATGTTAAAAGGCCCTACAGGAGGACAGGGCTTCAGTAACCTCCCAGGATGCCCCTAATTCGTCCCTATTCCCAGCTATCTGGGTTCTGGTCCAGCCCCAATGAAATGTTTTCCTTTAAAAGAGCTGCTGTGGTTATGGTGTCTCTTCAGAGCAATGAAACCCTAAGACAGCAAACAAACAAAATACAACCCCACACTTTTTTTTTGTATTGTTACCTTTTATTGAAAACCCCAAAACTTTTATCTTTCCTTTTTTTTCAGCCCCAAACAGACTGAGTTTGTTCTTTGGATGCTTTAATTCCAGCCTGGCTGAGTAATAGGTTCCAAGTGAATACAGATTTTCTTAGCAGAAAAAAATCAGATAGGAAGCCAGAAGTTCCAATCTCACAAGACAAATGCATATATCAAATGTTAATATAGATAAATATGCTAACTACATCTCATATTTATAAATAAAGAAACTTAGTGTGCAGACCTAAAAAGGTGAATCTATCAGTTAAAACAACAACAACAACAACAACAACAACAACTTAAGCTCGGAGTCAAAAAGTAAAAAAAGTCTGTGACTATTGAATCCAGTACTTCTAGAAAGCAGTTGCATCACATAGGAGAAATGCAGTATCTCAGACACATAGCATACTGCAGGGCTTATCATGATTTCTCTAGGGAACCCTAAAGTAGAATTAGGGTTTCCCTATCTCATGCCAATAACAGAGAACTCTCTAAATCTGCCACCTTCCCTGTGCCCTGGACAACTTGGATTGGCAAAATAGCACAAAGCACAAATAACCCAAACTTTCTCTTCAGATAGTTCAAATAGAACCCCAAACTGTTTCAGTAGAGGATCCCCAAATTGGCTCACAGGAATTCTCAAGTTGATTCATGAGAATACACACACATGCATGCACACACACATACATGTGCACACATACATGCATACGCACATATGTACACACATGCACACATACTGCACACATACACACACACACACACACACACACACACACACACACACACACACACACACACGAGAGGGTGCTGGCATGCTCCACCACTGAGAAGACAGCTGGGAAACAGACTGGGGTTTATAGTTTACAAAACACTCATCCACTCCACTTCTTCTCATCACAAATTGCAAAAGGCCAGATGTGTTGGCTCAGAGAGAAAGAAGGAAAGTTCCAACAAAATTAGATGTCAAAACTACAGGGATTGCCTCCATTCTCTCCTTTTGTTTAGGGACGGTGAAAACCCTGTGGTTGTGGTGTACAGTGGTGCTCCTTAATACCTGACAAAGTCTGTTACCAAAGTTCCTGTCCACAGAGTGGTCCTGGGTGTAGTCATTCAACTGCATAAAGAGAAACCAGTGTAAAACATATAAAACAGGGAAATGACTTACAGTTTGGGTAGAAAATGGGGAGCAAGCCATGCTTAACTTGCCTCTGCCTTCATCCCAGCAGTATAGAAGGGGGTGAAGGGATGGCAGGAAGATAAGAAATTTCTAGATACAGCTGTGGGTCCCAGTGGGCTGTGAAGGTCTTATTCCAGAAGAAGGGGCACGATCCTGTCTCTACTCAAAGCTGCTGTTTCCTATTGGAATGTTTTGTTTGTTTGTTTGTTTGTTTTTAATTTTCTTTTTAAATTTTTATTATGTGAGTACAATGTCTCCTCTCTTCAGGGACATCAGAATATGGAATTGGATCCTATTACAAATGGTTGCTGGGAATCGAACTCAGGACCTCTGGAAGAGCAGTCAGTGCTCTTAACCTTAACCACTGACCATCTCTCCAGCACCTCCAGCACCCAAGAAAGACAATTTTTAAACAAGTGAAGGAACAGCGCAGCACTGCTTCAGCCTGTGCTTGGCCATCAGCGTGAGGGACATCCAGGGGTGGTTGGCTAGCAAGCCTGGTCAGCCTGCCTGTGGGCAGCTTCTTGTGCAGTTCCACTGGCAGCCTAGCACATGCAGCTGGCATCACAAGCTTCCCAGTCATCTTTTTCCACTGTATCCAACAGAAGTTTCCTGCCAAGTTGTTTCTTCCCTGAGTGATCTGCCTCTCTAGGCTGCTCCCTAGGTTGCTGGGTTTTTTGGGGGTGGGGTGGGGTGTGGGGCAGTGCTAGGAAACCAGGGCCCAGTGCATGTGCTCTGTTACTGAGTGACATTTCCATGCTCTTCTGTTACCCGTTTTTTGTTTTTTTCCTCTTCAGTCTTTCCTATTTCAGATTGCTTTGTAGTTTGTGATGGACATGTCCTGCATTAGTCAACAGTATGCTACAAAGAAGATTCTACTGTATTTCCTCATATTTTGGTTGTGAGCCTAACTTTAAATGACTGGGCCATCTCTTAATCCCTACTATATTTTCTTTATGTCAGATTAACATCTCTTTTTACAATTAAAAAATAATTTAATTAAAAATAATTTATTTTATGTGTATGCTGTTTTGCCTTCATATATATGTATGTATATAGCACATGCTTGTCTGGTATCTAGGACAGTCAGAAGAATGAATTAAATCCCTTGGAACTGGAGTTACAGACGATTGTTAGCTGCTAGGAATTGAACCCAGGTCCCGTGGAAGAGCAGAGGCAGATACTCTAAACCACTGAACCATCTCTCCAGCCCCCAGATCAATGCTTCTTTTAGTGACTCCTGGCTGCATGGGTCAGAACAAAATTAACCCCAGTGGTGGAGATACATTTGTTTGTAGGGCTGCCAAAAGAAAATGCCACAGACCAGGGGAAGCTGTCAATGCATATTTGTTTTTATACAGTCTGTGGGGGGGGGGAAGTCCAAAGTCAAGGGGGTGTCTTTTGTCTTCATGTCACCTTGGCAATCTCTCTCTATGTCTGTGCCCAAATTTCTCCTTCTAAGGATAAGTCATATTGCACCAGGGTCTAGTCTTCTGACCTCATTGCAACCTAACCTCCCAATCATCATTTGAGGTACTGATGATACTTTAGCTTACAATGTAGGGGAATACAAATCACCCCATAGTGAAAGAGATATAAAGAAAGGGTTAGAGAGATGGTTCAATAGTTAACAGGTCTATCTGCTCCTCCATAGGACCCAGGTTAAAGCCCCATCACCCACATGGCCCCTCACAGCTCTCTGTAACTCTTAGTTTCAGAGGATCTGACATCTTAACATTGACATACATGCAGGCAAAACACCAATGCAAAAAAACAAAAAAACAAAAAAACAAAAAACAACTTTTAAAAAGGTGCTATTGTGCTCTGTGCCCTCTGAAAACACCTAGAGTCAATTTGCTAGTATCTCCCAGGAGACCCGAGCCTGCTGAGCACGGTGTGATGGAGGGGAGGCTGACGAATGAGAGGGAACAGAGGAGAGATGATCTCAGGGCTTCTATACAGTTTCAAGGATGACCTGGACAAGGGATACTCATAAGGCCCTGGAGGGTCAGAGAATGACTGGATGCTGAAAAGTCTCGTGAGGAGGGGAGCTGGTGAGTGGACTGGCACTGAAACAGTGCTGCCTGAGTGTCGAGTGGGTATGCTAATGGCCCATAGGCTCATCTATTTAAATAGTTGGTCTGCTGGTGGTGGAACTGCTGGCGAAGAATTAGGAGGTGTGGCCTTATTAGAGGAGGTGTGTCATTTGGACTGGGCTTTGAGGATTTCTTTTTTTTTTTTTTTTTTTCCCTTGTTCTGGTCAACCCTGCTCGCTGTGGTCTGCCCCGCTTGCTCCGGGCTGCCTCACTCGCTCCGGTCAGTCCCACTTGCTCAGTCCCTCCTCTCTCCGGTCCAAGGATTCATTTATTATTATTCATAAGTACACTATAGCTGTCTTCAGACGCACCAGAGGAGGCGTCAGATCTCATTACGGGTTGTTGTAAGCCACCATGTGGTTGCTGGGATTTGAACTCATCACCTTCAGAAGAGCAGTTGGGTGCTCTTACCTGCTGAGCCATCTCACCAGCCCTGAGGATTTCTAAAAGCCATTTTAGTGTGCCTCTCTCTCTCTGCTTCTTGCTTGCAGATGAGTATGTGAGCTCTTAGATGTCCCTTTACTCTGCCGCTATGCACTCTAGTCCTCAGTGTTGGGGTCCACTGCCCGCAGTGGACGGGGTTCCTGGAGGATTGGCCCGAAGCTGAAATGAAACTAAGGGAGTGGGGGAAGAAAGAAGATCTCCGAGGCTACATGGTTGCTTCTGCTTAGCATGACTGTTTAATGGTGGACAAGCATTTGGGGAAAAAGAAAGGGAAGCCCTGCCCCCAGTCTTCTGCGCAGGCGTTCTGGAGTTTGGCGGGAACCCTGAAGTATCGTGAGATCTCCAAGGTTGCGCAGGTGGGCTGGTCGTAGGTGGGCCGCAGGTAAGCTGGGCGGAGCCGGGGGACCTGGGAGACATGCAGGAGCTGGCTGCCGGGGTACCGGGCTCTCTTAGCCTAATTAACAAGACAATGGATGCCATAGGGTGCAGCACTGCTCGGGTCATTGCACCAGCTATGCTGGTGGGGGAGGGATACCACATTCAGAACTGTGAAATCTAGCATTTTTTTAAAAGCTGTTTTGTTTAGGTTGTTTTGCCATAGTAACTACCATAGCTAAAGTGGGACATGATGAAATCAGATATGTAATACATACCAGGCAATGGGCTACAGAAATGCCACTTACCAGCCTGGGGCATATTAAACTTTATCTACTTGTTATCCTTTCACCTGAGGGTTTTTTTGTTTGTTTGTTTACTTGTTTGTTTTTTTTTAAGTTATTTATTCTTTGAGACTGAGATCCACATAGACTGAGAGTCACATAAAAGACAGACTGAATAGAAAGAGAAGAAAAAGAGGACAAAGAGAGCGAGGAGGGGGTGTCTTCCCAATTTATAGGGAGAATGACGTCACACCACTGAGGGTGGAGACTGAGCCAGGTGGGCTGTGGGATTGAAGGTGGTTGCCTTGGCAATGCAGGTAGAGGGTCACCTGGTTAAGTGGGGCTTGATGCTAACACCTTTAGTGAAGTTTAATTTATAAAGTAGGCTCAGAAGTTAACAATAACAACAAACAACAATATGCTATAATAAAAGTGTGAACATGCACCCCCTCTAAAAACAAGACAAAGGCTGGGGAGATGGCACAGTGGCTAAAAGCACCTACTGTTCCCCCAGAGGAGGTCCTATGTGGCAGCTCATAACCACCTGCAACTCTAGTTTAAGGGGATCTAATGCTCAATCCTGGCCTCTGAGAGTACCAGCCATGCATGTGGGGCAAAACACATACAGTTTTTAAAAAAATAATAAAAAATTAAAACTAATTATAAAGATAAGAACTGTTTATATCTTTGGGTTTTTTTTTTTTTTCCACTTTAAATTTTAGGCCAGTTGAATGCGACCCCTGAAATGCTGCATAATGGAGGGTCTAGAAGGTAATTTTGCACAAGACAAGAAAGATTTGAAAGTTCAGTTATTGGGGCTATTGCTCCTATGTTACCTTGTAAGCAGGTAACAGCTATCATTCATTCAGTTGCTTACTTCCCATATGTGCACATCTGGGTGGAATGACGAGTTTACAACAGGAAATTCTTCATGTTGAATAGGCCAACGGTGAAAACTGCATCTCAACAAAATAGTGTGAGGGGCACGGGCTGTATAAAGCTGGGCATACATCTGGAAACAGTGAGTCCAAAGGAAATCCTCCAAAGCCTTCTGTGTCTTTAGGTGGTAATGGAGCAAGAATTTTTTTGATGGAGATTTTTAAACAGTTGCTCTCTTCAGCTACATGAAATACAGAAAGAAACACACTATAAAATACCAAACCTAAATCTAGAGCAAGATTGAGTTAGAGAGCAATATGGAATACTAATTCCAAAACTTGATGATTTTTATGAATATAGATTTAAGTTTGATTTTTACTCAGTTCCAATTTAGGTGACATAAACAAAATGAACAATATAAGATAAAATGTTACAGCAACAAACCTCATATATACATAATGTTCTCTGTCTCTTTGTTTCTCTCTGTCTCTCTTTCTCTGTCTCTGTCTCTCCATGTGTGTGTGTGTGTGTGTGTGTGTGTGTGTGTGTACAGCTTAAAGCCTCATGATCGGCTTAGCCACTGGACCCCAAGGATATAGTGCTTTCATTATTCATATGAATTATAATGCTGAATGAGTGTCATATCCATTCATTTTTCTTGGCACAGATAATAGGAAATTAAAAGATAAACTACTTCAACTACATTTACACATGAAATTAGACCTTACAAACATATCATGCACGAGATGTGCTCCTGATGTGTGAGTAGCTAAAAACTTTATATTTAAAAAATTTAATGGAGGTGGAAGCTCACAGTCAGCTAGTAGATGGAACACAGGGTTTCTAAGGAAGAAGGAGCTAGAGAAAGTACCCAAGGAGCTGAGGGGGTCTTCAACCCTATAGGTGGAAGAATAACCATGAACTAACTAGTACCCCCTGAGCTCAGGTCTCTAGCTGCATATATAAAAGAGGATGGCCTGGCTGGCCATCGTTGGGAGGAGAGGCCCCTTGGTCACGCAGACTTTATATGCCCCAGTACAGGGGAACGCCAGGGCCAAGAAGTGGGAGCGGGTGGGTAGGGGAGCAGGGCCGGGAGGGGGGAGGGTATAGGGAACTTTCTGGATAACACTTGAAATGTAAATGAAGAAAATATCTAATAAAAGTTGGGAAAAAATTTAATATCTATCTATCTATCTATCTATCTATCTATCTATCTATCAATCATCTATCTATCTATCTACATACATACCTATCATCCTCCTGCCTCTGCCTCCCAAGTGTTAGGATTAAAGGCGTGTGCCACCACTGCCCAGCTCAAGAGATATTCTTGAACCAGGCAAATGACTAATTATAATGGACATTTGCAAGTAAAACTGTTTGGGCAAAAGGGTATATATATATACTGTGTGACATACCGCAGCTTTGACAATGAGTTGCCCCACCCCCACCCCCATGGGCTGGGTGGGGAGATTGCCAGGGCAGAGGGCATATATGAAGGGACATGAAGATGAGTGGGACTGGGGTACATGATTCACAAGATGATTCATAGGGGCTACAGAGATGGTAGAGTGCTTTCTAAGCAGCCATGAGAACCTGAATTCCAACCCTGTAGCACCCATGTTTAATCCTAGGACTTGGGAGACAGAGGCAGGTGGAATGCCGTGAGTTTGAGACTAGCTTAGCCTACAGAGCTAGTTCTAGGACAGCCAAGGCTATTCAGAGAAACCCTGTCTCAAAAACTAAATTAAACCTAACCAAACCAACCAAACAAACCAAACAAAAAGAAAGCTGGGTATGGTCACGCGCATCTGTAACACCAGCATGGGAGTCCTGGTTGCCAGCCTAGTTCCAGGTTCAGTAAGGGACTCTGTCTCTAAGGAATACGGTAGAGAATGATAGAGCAAGTCATCTAACATCCTTCTCTGTAACCTGGGCATGTGCACCTGCATACATACTAGATTGTCTATGATGGTTACAGGATATGTGCCTCAAAGAGGACCAAGAGCTATTATTTCATGTTGTTGCTGTGATTCTTCACTTCTATCTTGTGTTAGAATAGGGAGAAGGGTTTGTTGACACATTAGTGTGATTTTGGGCTAGGACTCAAGAATTCACATTTCTAACAGGTTCTGAGGGGTGCTATTGATGCTGGCCTGCAAACCACATAAGGAGAGTGATGCTGGTCTGGGAACTACACATGGAGAACCTCTGCTTAAAATGTCACCAGCTGCTTCATCAACTGGCCTTTAAACCCTGCAGACAGGGAGTTTATAGTCCTATCCACAGGTATCAGTAATTTCTTCCACCGCTAGGTAGCAGCACCTGTATACAAATATCTACATACAAGTCTGCTGTAAATTTAAAAACCCACCCAAGCAAACAAACAAGCTGAAGAAGAATCCTGAACTGTTTATTCTATAAATTGGGTGATAATCTAAACTTGGCAGTCAAAATACTTGCTTGTGAATAATACATACCTGTGTAAATCAGGCCGCAACTGTGAGTACAGAGAAAGCAGCTAGACGCTGTGGCTTTGGGTCGGACAGTACTGTGTGGGGTGTCACCCCTCCATCCGGTGATTCAGAATGTTCCTCTCTGGAATTTGTCAAAGGTGCAGAAAATTGCTCAAGGTGCTTCTTACAACTGCTTCATCCTCTCCTCTGGCACATTTTAATGAGACACATCTGTCTCATTAAAGTCAGTTGTTCTATTTTTAACCAGGGTCTCCAATGGTCTGAAGCCCGAGTCTTGTTTTGATAAACATAGATATGTTGGACACTTTTGACTAAGTGATAGGTTGCAGGTTTGGTCTCCTCTAGGGCTGAAAATGCAGAAGATCCACATTGTCCGTTCATAAACACCATTCTCAGGAAGCTAGGTGTCGAACTGCAGGCGCATCAAGTCTGAACTGAAACATGGGACAGTATTCAAAGATTCATATGGAGAGAAAGGATGTAAAGTACCCCATTAACCACTCTTACATCGATTTCATATTGATCTATCGAATTAAACACAAAATTTTAAATTAATTTCACCTGTCTTGTTGTTTGCTTGGGTTTTGTGCCTTGGTCTCATTATATAGCTGTGATGGCTATTCTTGGCCAGCACCTTGAGTACATGTGGAGTTAACAACAACAACAACAAAAAAACCCAAGCAGCTGGGTACCTCTATGAGGGATTATTTTAAAATGAAATCATTTGAAGTAAGAAGACTCACTTTTGATCCAAATCTTTTGAGACAGGAAGATACAACTTTAATCCAGATCTTTGGAAGTGGGAAGATCCACATTTAACCTGGGCCATAGCTTCTGATGACAGTCTGCCTAGAGGCCACGGAAGAAGAATGCTTTTGCTCTTTGCCTGCTTGCTTTTTGTTTTGCAAGACAATTCCTTTACTGGCATTAGAGCCTATGTGTTCTGCCATATACTGAAGACCAGCTGAGGCATCCAGTCACTGAACAACTACTGTATTTTTGGACTTTCTTTTGGGGATAACCATTGTTGAACTACCTGGACCACTGCCTGTTAGCTATTCTAATAAATCATATATGTATATATATATATATATATATATATATATATATATATATACACACATATATATAAACATAAATAAAAATCATGTATATACATGTATGTGTATATATGTATATTCTTATAAATCATATATATGTATACTTATATATATATATGGAATTTACATATATACACAGTCTATAGATTCTGTTCTTCTAGAGTAGTGGTTCTCAACCTATGGGTCACAACCCCTAAAGGGGTCATATATGAGATATCCTGCATATCAGATATTTACATTATGAGTCTTAACAGCAAAATTACAGTTATGAAATAGCAACAAAATAATTTTATGGCTGGGGGTTACTACAACATGAAGATTTATTGCAGGGTCAAAGTGTTAGGAAGCCTGAGAATTACTGCTCTAAAAAAAAACCCTGACTAATACTAATAGCTCAGGCTGGTCTTGAACTTACAGAAATCCTTCTGCTTCAGCCTCTTGAATGCTGAACTTACAGACATGAGCCAATATGTCCAGCTGCTATATTTTAATGTGGCTACTGGAAAAAATTAAATAATGCATGCTTGCGGTGTAGTTTTATTAGGTGCTCCTTAGTGCAAATGCAT
This sequence comes from Mus minutoides, assembly GCA_902729485.2. NCBI lineage: Eukaryota > Metazoa > Chordata > Mammalia > Rodentia > Muridae > Mus > Mus minutoides. The sequence goes on along the minus strand of LR749671.1, from coordinate 1,874,538 downwards.
GTAGGAGGAGAGGTAGAAATCAGACAGGGAATGCTAGGCTCCAGTGGTGACTGAAACTGCCCACATGCTGCTCATCACTATGCTGACATCTGGCATCTTGGCAGGCATGCTGGAAAAGAAACACCCATATACCCAACAGCTGGCAGAGCTCACCCATGGGATCCAGATGCAGCTTGAGCGCAAGCCATGGCAAGGACTCTCTATTGGGCCACATCCTAAAACAGACCAGCTGTGGGGAAGCACATGGTCACAGCAATCACTCGTGAATGGGTCACCCACCAGGGGCCTACTGAACATCGACAACTGCTAAAAACATCAACGGATTGCTACCAATCATCAAACTACCCACATTGCTTATGTCATATTTATTATTTACTGCTCAAGGGGCTTCTCTGCAACACTAATGCTACACTCCCACGAAGCAAGCTCCAAGCTGAGGCTCTGTGGTGTCCCACCACCAGCTTTATAAGAATGAATTTAAAGTGCCTTCTCAGGCTCCAGCCCCAGATATAAGGACAGAAACTCTAGGGTGAGGCCCAGCTACCCAGCTGTACCAGCCCTGCCGGTGGCTTTGAGTTCACACCATAAGACTGACAAACACTGATCTGGAGAGTGGTAGCCATGCAAGGGAGGCCCAGGCAGCGACCCTGGTGACTGGGCTGCAGTTACTTCTGCCTTGGGTCTACTCTGGATGGAAAGCTGGGTGGCTGTTGAACATTTTTCAGGTGCTTCTCAGCTATTCGGTATTCCTCAGTTGAGAATTCTTTGTTTAGCTCTGTACTCCATTTTTTAATAGGTTTATTTGATTTTTCTGGAGTCCAGCTTCTTGAGTTCTTTGTATATACAGGATATTAGTCACCTTTCAGATTTAGGATTGGTAAAGATCCTTTCCCAATCTGTTGGTGGCCTTTTTGTCTTATTGACAGTGTCTTTTGCCTTACAGAATCTTTGCAATTTTATGAGATCCCATTTGTTAATTCTTGATCTTATAGCACAAGCCATTGCTGTTCTGTTCAGGAATTTTCCTTTGTGCCCATATCTTCCAGGCTTTCCCCCACTTTCTCCTCTATAACTTTCAGAGTCTCTGCTTTTATGTGCAGTTCTTTTTTCAACATCTTTAACCATCAGGGAAATGCAAATCAAAACAACCCTGAGATTCCACCTCACACCCAGTCAGAATGGCTAAGATAAAAAATTCAGGTGACAGCAGATGCTGGCATGGTTGTGGAGAAAGAGGAACACTCCTCCATTGCTGGTAGGATTGCAAGCTGGTATAACCACTCTAGAAATGAGTCTGGAGGTTCCTCAGAAAATTGGACATAGTACTACCGGAAGATCCAGCAATGCCTCTCCTGGGCATTTACCCAGAAAATGTTCCAACTTATAATAAGGACACATGCCTCACTATGTTCATAGCAGCCTTATTTATAATAGCCAGAAACTGGAAAGAACCCAGATGTCCCTCAACAGAGGAATAGATACAGAAAATGTACCAGAAGATGGCCTATTGGCCATCACTGGGAAGAGAGGCCCCTTGGTATTGCAAACTTTATATGCCCCAGTACAGGGTAATGCCAGGGCCAAGAAGTGGGAGTGGACGGGTAGGGGAGCAGGGCGGGGGGAGGGTATAGGGAAGTTTGGGGATAGCATTTGAAATGTAAATAAAGAAAATATCTAATAAAAAAAGAGGAAAAAAAAGAAAATGTGGTACATTTACACAATGGAGTACTACTCAGCTATTAAAAACAATGAATTTATGAAATTCTTAGGCAAATGGATGGAACTGGAGGATATCATCCTGAGAGAGGTAATCACAAAGGAACATACATGATATGCACTCACTGAAAAGTGGATATTAGCTCAGAAATTTAGAATACCCAAGATACAATTTGCAAAACACATGAAACTCAAGAAGAAGGAAGACCAAAGTGTGGATACTTCATTCCTTCTTAGAATGTGGAACAAAATACCCATGGAAGGAGTTACAGAGACAACGTTCAGAGCAGAATCTGAAGGAATGACCATCCAGAGACTGCCCAACTTGGGGATCCACCCCATAAACAACCACCAAGCCCAGACACTAGGCAGATGCCAACAAGAGCCTGCTGACAGGAGCATGATATAACTGTCTCATATGAGGCTATGCCAGTGCCTGGCAAATACAGAAGTGGATGCTCACAGTCATCCATTGGATGGAGCACATCGTCCCTAATGAAGGAGCCAGAGAAATACCCAGGGAGCTGAAGGGGACTGAAGCCCCATAGAAGGAACATCAATATGAACTAACCAGTACCCTTAGAGATCCTTGGAATTATACCGCCAATCAAAAAAAACACATGGTGGAACTTTTGGCTCTAGCCATATATGTAGCAGAGGATGGCCTAGTCTGTCATCAATGGGAGGAGAGGCCCTTGGTCCTGTGAATGTAAGTGGCCACATTACCGCCTCACCAGCAAGAACAGACATGGCCACCAGAATCCTTCTGCAAGCATACCTTTATTACATTATGCAGAGAAAGATGGGTCCCGCTTAAATACACCTCAGTGTGACATGTGTCATCAGGATTGGCTGACTACCCATTACCTCAAGTTACTCCCTGGGATGGGTGGTGACTTATGTGGCTTTGTCACAAGCACATGCGCACTGAACTTGTTTGCTTGTCCCAGGCTGGGGGTGGTGACAGGATGTTGGCGCCAACTTGGAATGGCTGCAGAACCAGCTCAGGCGCGGCTCTCTATACTGTGAAGGCTCTATGCCCCAGTATAGGGGAATTCTAGGACCAGGAATGGAAGTGGGTGGGTAGGAGAGCAGGGGTAGTGGGGAGGGGATAGGATATTTTCGGAGGGGAAACTAGGAAAGGGGATAACATTTGAAATGTAAATAAAGAAAATGTCGGGCTGGTGAGATGGCTCAGCGGGTAAGAGCACCCGATTGCTCTTCCGAAGGTGATAAGTTCAAATCCCAGCATCCACATGGTGGCTCACGACCATCTGTAACGAGATCTGGCGCCCTCTTCTGGAGTGTCTGAAGACAGCTACAGTGTACTTACATATAATAAATAAAATAAATCTTAAAAAAAAAGAAAATGTCTAATAAAAAAAAAAAGCTGGATGTCTAACTAGTTAGTGAAGAGAGCAGATCCAAGTCAGGGCTGTTGTAGCCTCTACTGGGTGGCCAGGGGTGCCATGCCCAAACTCTCTGAAAATGTTATTTTCAAGACTATTATTGAGAACTTCATGTATACATGCTTCTTAGTATAAAGAAAAGAATTCCTGTCAGTTATTGGTAAGGCCACCAATGCTAAAAGACACTCACTTTCCATGCCACACACTAGACACTGTTCTTACCATTGCCCAAAGACACTATTTTTAATAATTAGTAAATAGAAACTCATTAATCTCATTTTTTATTATCCAGTTAGTAGGTCTTTATTTTATTAGAGGTTTGTAATGTTTAAAGAGGAACTTACACATTGTCCTATAAAGTATTATAAGGAGCTGAATAATTATAATCTCATTTTGTAATTTAGATGCCTTTATCTTTTTAAATATTTATTAATCATTTCATTTGTTTACATTTCAAATGTTATCCCCCTTTCCAATCTCCCCTCCATGAATTTCCACTCCTCCCCCCCACTGTTTACTTTTAAGAGGGTGCTTCCCCACCCACCCACTCCTGACTCACCCCTCTAGCATCCCCCTTCTCTGGGGCATCAAGCCTCCTCAGGAGGAAGCACCTCCCCTCCCACTGATGCCAGATAAGGCAACCCTCTGTTACATATGTAGCGGGAGCCATGGACTGGCTCATGTCAACTCTTTGGTTGGTGGTTTAGTCCCTGGGAGCTCTGAGGGTCTGGTTAGTTGATACTGTTGTTTTTCCTGTAGGGTTGCAACCCCCTTCAGCTCCTTTAGCTCTTCCCCTAACTCTTCCCTTGGGGTTTCTGGACTGAATATCTACATCTGTCTTAGTCAGGTACTGGTAGAGCCTCTCAGAAGACAGCCATACCAATCTCCTGTCTGCAAGCATATCTTGGCATCAGCAATAGTGACTAGGTTTGGTGTCTGTGGATAGAATGGATCACATGGTGGGGCAGTCTCTGGATGGCCTTTCCTTCAGCCTCTGCTCCATTTTTCTCCCTGCATTTCCTTTAGACAGGGATAATTCTGGGTTAAAAAAATTTGAGATGGGGGGGTGACCTCATCCCTTCACTGGGGGACCATGTCTATCTGCTGGAGTTGGTCTCTTCAGGTTCTTTCTCCGCGCAGTTGGGTATTTTGGCTAATGTCATTCCTTTTGGGTCCTGGGAGCCTGTTGCATCCCTGGCATCTGGGACTTTCTAGTGGTTCCCCAAGTTCCCCACTCCCACTGTTGTTTGTTCTTCTGGCCCTCTGGACTTTTCTTCTGTCCCTTCCCATACCCTATCCTACTCCTCTTTCTTTCCCTCACCTCCCCTCTCCCACCAGGACCCTCTCTCCCTCTGTCTCTCATGATTATTTTATTCCCCCTTCTAAGTGGGTTTGAAACATCTACACTTTGGCTCTTCTTGTTAACCTTCTTATAGTCTGTGAGTTGTATAGTGGGTATTTTGAGCTTTTGGACTAATATCCACTTATTAGTGAGTACATACCATGTATGTCCTTTTGGTACCTCACTCAGGATAATATTTTTCTTTTCCTTCCTTTCCCTTCCTTCCTTCCTTCCTTCCTTCCTTCCTTCCTTCCTTCCTTCCTTCCTTCCTTCCTTCCTTCCTTTCTTCCTTCCTTCCTTCTTCCCTCCCTCTTTCTTTCTTTCTTTCTTTCTTTCTTTCTTTCTTTCTTTCTTTCTTTCTTTCTTTCTTTGGAAAGAAAGCTGTTTATTTTCCTACCAAGCAAAACAAAATGAACAGAGTCAATCAGAAAAATGTCAAAGGAAAATCACATTGAAATAAAACACAGAAACACATAGAGAAGCAAGCTTCCATCTGTTAAAAACCAGAGTACAAACAGCCAAAACTAACACAAACATGAAAAAGCCTTTCTTGCTAGTGTCCTCTGATTCATATATCACCACTTCTTGTTTTTATTAAGTAAGAGATTCCCATCTAGGTGAACCTCACAGTTCTGCTCAGCTCTCCAGGGCTGCCATAACACAATACCTTGGTGGTGGTTCTCTCAGGCAATAAAGAAAAGCCTGATTCTTCTGGTTTAAGTCTAATTGGCAAGGCTGCCACTCACTTTGTAGAAGTGAAAAACAGACAAAAAGCAAAAACCAAAACCAAAACCAAACCCAAAAATAGTGCTAAAGAAAAACGGACACAATTTTGGAATGATCAAAGATGGTCTTTATAAAATTTTCATGACTTCATTCTAAGTATACAGAATAAGAAACGCATACTCATTTGTAAGACACCAACCATATTTTCCTTATACTGTCTCAAAATTTAAAGATCAGTTTCCCCAGAGGGTGTGCAATGCATCATAAAATGGCCTTTTTGAGGGTGGGAAAGGCAGGCATATTAAATTGTCCCATGATGGACACACAAGACTGCTATCCAATATATATATATATATAACTTATATACATTTGGTGACTTAGAAAAAAACAATCATTTGTGAAAAGCCTAAAAATCCTGACATATTTAACATATTTTAGAAGGTTCTATGTGGCTCAAGTTCTCCAGTTGGACCATGTGGCCCTGTGAAAGTATCAGAAAGCCAGTTTTTGTTAAGTTTGCAGCAGAACATCTTATCCACCCTAAAGACTACAACGTGGATTGAACTGAGGGTGGAGACCTTACCTTAACAAATAAAGTAAAAGTATGTCAATGTAAAATATGGACTAAACTTCTTTCAGGATGAACGTTTTAAAAATCAATACAGGTTGGAAATGGGGATCTTCCTTCCTGGTTAGAGCCCTCCTGATGTAAGGTCTCCACCATGTTAACTTCTGCGGATTAAAACTCTCTGCTCACTTAGTTTTCTCCTCTGAGTTCAAGTGCGCTGGACTCATCTGTCATAGCTTTGTGCCATGGAGTTAATGAGAGACAGGATAAAGTAACACACCATCAAAACAACCAGCTTCTAAAACATGCAGGATAACCAGTTTTCTCCCCGCCGTGTGCCTGCTTCATTTCTATGATGACGCTTCTGCTGCTGCTCCTGCAGGCATTCCTGAAAAGGCTTCTGCAGAGACAGACCTACGCTGGGGACAGCGCCAGTGAAAGCCACCATCTGCTCCACGATGTGCTTGCTGAAAGTTACTAGAACAAAGATGTTCTGGATATACATTTTAATGATTGCTTTTCCAATCAGGGTTGTACCAAAGAAGGCTCAAAAAGGTACAAGGAAGTGTCCACATGGTACTCTAGCCGGGTCAAACAGGGGCTTTGGAATAGAAGCACAGGCCAAAGTTCTGAAAAATCAAACTTTCTGTACTAGTTTTTGAGCTGCCAGTTTAGTTCGTTATGCACTGTCTTGTGCAGCCTCTGCATGTGCCAGCATTTCTTCAAATTCTTGATACTCTTCATCATCTGGTTCAGCACCTGAGAGGCGAACTGCCCTGGCCATGAAATACAGAGGCAATTCTCCAACGGCTGTCCCCGTGTCCCACATGCAGGCTTCAATTCTAACTTTTGAGATGATATTCCACAGAGAAATGGCTCCTTCAGTGCCTTCTTCATCTGGGCAAATAATCTGATCAGGATAGGGTGGCTCAAAGGAAATGAACTAAATTGCACTCATAAACAGCTAATGGAACTGAAGCTGTATGTGGGTCCAGATAAAGCAGAGAGGTGTGCAGCCCTGTTCCAAGACCAACAGAAGACAAACTCCCCAGGCCTATCCAGTAGGCATACAAAAGAAACGGCTTCTCTATCCGCTGCACATGCTGTTGGTGCACTCCTTCCACATAATACATAGCTACAAGCACAGCAAGCAGCAGTAAAAAGGACACCACAATGCTCTGACGATGCCACAATTTTGAGATCCATTCCTTCAAAACTACAAGAGTTTCCAGAGAAATACTGCAAGGTAATGAGTGGCTGTCTCCACAGGACAATATTCTGTCTTTGTTTCCGACCCCTTCTCTTCTCATGTACTGAAGAGGGGTCTGTGAAGCTTTCATTATGCTGTTCCTTATTCATTGCTACATGTCTCTGGTCACAATTTTTTTCCATTCTCTGCCATTTCATAGATCAGTAACTCTGGAGGAGCCACTCAGAACCTGTCTTCTCCAGATCTCAGGATCCTGGAAGCAGTCACAACATTGACTCTCACACCAGCTGCTAGGCTCCCAAGATGATACTTTCTAGTTCCATCTATTTGCCTACAAAGCTTGTGAAGTCGACGTTTTTAATATCCGAGTAGTAAATTTGGTACATTTTATGTATCCATTGTTCCATTGAGGGGTATATGGGTTGTTTCCAGCTTCTGGCAATTATAAATAAGGCTGCTACGAACATAGTGGAGCATGTGACCTTGTGATATAGTAGAGCATATTTTGGGTATATGCCCAGGAATGGTATAGCTGGGTCTTCAGGTAGAACTATTTCTAACTTTCTGAAGAATTGCCAGACTGATTTCCAAAGTGGTTGTACCAGCTTGCAATCCCACCAGCAACAGAGGAAGTGTTCCTCTTTCTCCACATTCTCGCCAGCATCTGCTGTTGCCTGAGTTTTTAATCTTAGCCATTCTGACTGGTATAAGGTAGAACTTCAGGGTTGTTTTGATTTGCATATTCCTGATGACTAAGGATGTGAACATTTCTTTAGATGCTTCTCGGCCACCTAAAGACATTCCTCAGTCGAGAATTCTTTGTCTAGCTCTGTCCCCATTTTTAAATTGGGTTATTTGGTTTTCTAGAGTCTAACTTCTTGAGTTCTTTGTATATTTTAGATATTAGTCCTCTATCAAATGTAGGATTGGTAAAGTTCTATTCCCAATCTCTTGGTTGCCATTTTGTCCTATTGACAGTGTCCTTTGCCCTACAGAAGCTTTTCAGTTTTGTGAGGTCCTATTTGTCAATTGTTGATCTTAGAGCCTGCGGCATTGGTGTTCTGTTCAGGAAAATTGTCCCCTGTGCTGATGTGTTCAGTGTTCTTTCCCAGTTTCTCTTCTATTAGTTTCAGTGTATCTGGTTTTATGTGGAGGTCCTTGATTCACTTGGACTTGAGCTTTGTACAAGGAGATAAAAATGGACCAATTTGCATTTTTCTACATGCAGACCACCAGTTGAACCAGCACCATTTATTGAATATTCTGTCTTTTCCCCACTGTATGGTTATGGCTTCTTTGCCAAAGATCAAGTAACCATAGGTGTGTGGGTTTATTTCTGGGTCTTCAATTCTATTCCATTGATCAACCTGTCTGCCTCTGTACCGATACCATGCAGTTTTTATCACTATTGGTCTGTAGTACAGCTGTTGATTGCTGGTGGCTCTTCATCTAGGGGTAGGGTCTTTTGAAATTTCCCCTGTCTACATTGGCATGTCAGTTGGTGGTGTTGTTATGCAGGTCTTGCCTAGGCATCCATAGTTTTGAGATTTCATGGGCACTGTTTCCCTGTCATGTCTAGCTAGAAGGCACTATCTAGCGGCAGGGTGTCCTGGACTTCTTGCTCTTATAATCTTTCAACTCTTCTTCTGCAGTGTTCCTCAGGTATAGGTTGCATGGTTGATATATATCACTTGGGGCTGGCCACTCCTTTGCCCCTTATCCTCTGTGTTTGACCATTTGTGGATTTCTGTAGTAGTGTCTGTGCTGATAATGGAAGCTTCTCTGATGAGGAGTGACAGGTGCACTTGTCTTGTGGGTATAAGTATCAGTATTCAAGATGAAGCCAGAGACAATATTGATTTAGGAAAGTAACAGTAGTAGGTTCTCCTCTGGGGACTACAACCTCTCCAGCCACAGGTAGCTGGCTAGTACCAGGCATGAATTCTCTCCAGTCCAGCTGGCTATAAGTCCAATTAGATGGCTGTTGAATGATACCCTTTTTTTGTTTGAGATAGGGTTTCTCTGTGTAGTCCCAGCTGTCCTGTCCTAGAACTAGCTCTTTAGACCAGTCTGGCCTTGAACTCACAGAGATCCATTTGCCTCTGAATCCCACATGTTGGGGCTAAAGGCATTTGGCCAAAGGCATTTGGTCTTTAATTCTCTATGAAGCTAAGGAAGACCTTGAGCTATGGATTCTCCTGCTTATAATTTGAGAGTGTTGGAATTAGAGCCACTGGATCTTGTAGTGTGGTGCTGAGGATCAAACCCAGATTTTCTATAAGCTATGCAGGCATTTACCCACTGAGCTTCACCCACAGTCTCTGCAGACTTACTGTTTCAGGTTCGGACCTGGTGTACTTCCCGAGTGGGTTCTGAGGTTCTGCTTTGTGTTTCTTTCCCCTTCCAGTACAGCTTAGGAGGTCGGCTTACCCTTTTTCACATGGTTCATGTGTTGGGCCCCAGCATCCACTCATAGACTCTTTGTATTCCCCAGTGTATCTCCCAGAGTGAATCCTGTTGTTGTTTATATGCTGTTCTGTCTCTTGCACTAAATCATCCCACCTCCCTGCTATGTCGCATCTTCTAACTTGTGCCTTCATCTTACTTACACCTAATGGATGTTTGTGGACTTGATAGCAGATCTGGGGTATGAAAGGATCCATCCAAAGTCCCAACAGCGTGAAGGGTAGCTTTTGCTTACTGGGTCTTTGAAGAAGTTTTGGGGTGGGGTACTTCAGGGAATGTCTTTTAAAGCACCTGAGGTGGGCTGAGTCATCTACAGATAGGTGCCACAGCCTCTCCCCCCATACTCTACCAGTTGGGGCAAAGATTGTCTTACAAGCAGCAGAACTGCTCAGGGTGAGGCCAACTAGGAATTGTAAACCAACAATCCCCTTGTTCTCCCCACTCCCTGGTTTTCCCGCCCAGTTGCGCTTACTCATTACTAACTATCTCCTTTCAAGGCCTGAACTTGGGGCTGGATGTCATCACACTAAGGCTTTGTCTCTGGGGAATCTCCACTCAGTGCTAAAACCTGGGTCTTGGGAAGGGAAGACAATGCCCTTCCCGTTTCCTCAGGGGCAGCTCTGGTTGAAGCAGGGTTTACATAGTGGAGGAAGCTGAGCCCCAGATTCCTCCCCAACTCCCTCTGGGGGGGGGTTGGCTTCAGTGACAGAAGGAGAGAGCCAGGGAGCTGGGATGGAGTGGGGACACTGTAGCTAGGGGTAGTGGGATGTTCTAGGCCTGAAGGGACACAGTAGGACCTGAAGCAAGTGGGACTGACTACAGCTGACTCTGTGTTTCCTGGGGCATGGACAGTGGGGGAGAGTTCACTTATAACTACTAAGAAGAGAATCTAAAGACTGTGGAACTTATTCCTACATGTGCTTCTTCCTGAGGTAGCCTGCCACATCTCAGGGCTGATAGTAGAGTCACCTCAATTTTCACTGTTGGAGAATGTCTTTGAGGGAATTTTTATCTCTCACTACAATGATCTTAACTAACTCTCTGTCTGTCTCTCTGCCTCTCTCTGTCTCTGTCTGTCTCTGTCTCTCTGTCTCTCTCTCTTTCTCAGAAATGCCTTACAGTCTGGATGACTAGTATCTGGATTTCACAGCACAAACTCCTCCAGTGGTTGGAGCCTCAGTGGAGCCTAACTATATCTACTTCCCAGCTTGAGGGGAAAAGTGTAACAATTTGTGAAAAGTTGCTTGAATTGTGATACATTCACCACCATCTTCTATAGCAGTAACTATTCCCTTCAGCCTCAACATGAAACTCATTTAGACTATATTTCTCACATTTCTTGATACAATAAATACAATAATAACCTTCCAGCATGTAGATTCCAGACTGAAGTATCTGGAACTGGCCCACTACAGAATCAGCTGATGTTCACAGCTCATCATGGATCCTCACAGCCACATACCACCATGTACTCTTTGGAGGAAATGTCTGGATTCCAGACAAGTGAGGGAGACCTCAAAGAAAAATTGGTCAGGCATAGGGTTGAACCCTAGACAGTCTGACTCAACAGCTGGTCCTGTTTCCCCAGTGCTGTGCTATCCATTCCCAGACTCCCCATTCTCGGGCTTTGTCTGGTTTTACCAATATAATAAGCCTTCTGTTTATTAACTCATGAAGAAGCAAAATAATGAGACATGTTGTGACTGTTGGGTGATGATGGACCTGGAGTTCTTATCAGCTCCCTCTCCACCCACAGGCTCAGTTCTCCAGAACCCACACTCAGTGCTTTGCTCTGTCCACCCACTCAGCCCATTGTGGCCTAACCTTGCAGACCCAGTGGCTGCAGTCTTCAGATGATTTCCTGTTCCCTGCCAGTGTCTGCACAGAACTCACGACTCTGGTTTCTCTGTGTTTCATTTCTACACCATGACCCACCTAAACCTGATTCTTCTGGGATCCATTCCAAAGCAGCCTTCCATGTGTCATTCAGGCATCCTTTCTGACCTTCCCTCTGCTTTCTGTGTATCGGCTGATAAACCAGGCATCTCCTGCCTTAGGATTTCAGCCCTGGCTAGTCTGACCTCCTTCAGCTATTGCCTGATGTCTTTTTTAATACTGCTTATAATCTTCTCACTTGTTTTTTGTTACTGTTGTTCTTGAGACAGAATCATGTATGTCACCCAGACTGGCCTTGACCTCAAAACTCTCTTGCCTCCACCTCCTGAATGCTGAGATTACAGTCTGACTTAATATGTAATATACTTATTTATTATGCTCATTTTATTACTTGTCTCACTTTCAAGAACACAACCTCCATGATTACAAGAATATTTTTTTCTGTTGTATTCATTAAGTATCCCAAAAGTCTAGGAAAGTTTTTAGGAAGAGAGTGAGTACATTTCAGATTTTTATCAAATGAATGAATTCACACTACACAAAACCCATGAATTTAATCCTCACGAGACATAACCATCCCACGATTCCCACCAGTATTACACTGCTTCTATCCTGCTGACCCTTTCCAGACATTCAAAGTCATCTCTGCCTCTCAAATATCCAGTTTGATAACCTGTAAGCCAAGGACTACATACCCACTGAGAAGACAAGACAACCTCCCTGAGTCCTAGATTCTGGCACATGTGGTCACGACTCCCTTGACTCACAGCCATAGACTGCCCTCAATTTTCAATCATTGTACTGTATTTTGAACATATTTTTCTGGTTGTTTCTGTTTCTCACATTGATGCCTAGTTTTCAAACTGCTTGAATTTGATTCTTGGCTCCATCACAAGCTTCTTACTGTCTCTGAGCCTCAGGTTCCTCCTCTATAAGTGAAGATTATACATAGATCATAAGCCTGTGGTCAAGTTGACAGCTGATATACACAGTATATGGAATATAGTGAAAGGCCCAACAAATATCAACCATCATTATTAGCACTTTATATTCATAACCAATATTAAACACATTGCCATTTTATTCTCAGTGTCTCAATAGTGTGTTTAGCCTGTGACATTGCAATATGCTACTGTCATCTACAAAGTTCACATTTGAAAACAATCGAGTTATCAAAAAAAGTGAAAAAATTCCAGACAATGGTGATACATACTTTTAGTTCCAGCACTTGGGAGGCAGGTGGATCTCTGAGTTTAAGGCCTGGTCGACAGAGTGAGTTCCAGGGCAATCAGGGTTACACAAAGAAACCCTGTCTCAGGGCTGAAGAGATGGCTCAGCAGTTAAGAGCACCCACCATCTGCTCTTTCAGAGGTCTTGAGTTCAATTGATCTGATGTCCTCTTCTGGCACACAAGTGTACATACAGATAGAGCACTCATACATGAAATAAATAAATCAAAAAAAGAAAAAAGAAAAAGTTAAAAAAGAAAAAGAAACCCTGTTTTAACCCTACCCTTCAAAGTGGAGGAAAATCCTTATACTTTAAGGTTATGAATTTTGTGTTGGGCCACTGACTTAGCTATCTTGGGGTACATGCAACTCACAGACTGTGGATTGTACACACCAGGTAGTAATTTGCTTAGGCAGAGTTTGTTGCATAGACAAATGCATGGAGAGATGAATGAATGCATGGAGAGTTATCTTGCTGTAGAGGCATATACTATCATTTCCATTCAGAAAACACTCTGCACGTAACACAGTAGAGGAAGTGGATTTTGTGAGCACACAGGACAATTTCTGCTTTTATTTCTCAGAAAATATTTTGGAAGAAAATTTTAAAAAGGACCCCCCACTAGATAGCCCTGAGAGCTGTGGTGGTGGAGGGTATAGGATGTGGAAAGGCAAGAGTTCAGTTATTTATTGTCTCCGTCTATCTCTCTCATTACTTGCCTCCTATAAAGTGGTGTGTGTGTGTGTATGTGTGTGTGTGTGTATGCATGTGTGTGTGTGTTGAGGGGTCAATCAGTTAAAAATGTGTGATAATTACATTAATTATAATGGGTTTTTAAAAATGACTACAGCATAGATGTTATAGAGGGTCAGGGATGATAAAGTACAAACTACTGAATGTTTTCTGGACTAAGCCAAATAAAACAAAAGCCTGAAATTACATTGGGCAAGCATGAAGACAGATGCTGTCTGTGATGAGTGGCTCAATTTATCCCATTCAATGTCTCCTTCCTGTTTCTTTTGGCTTCACACATTTGGAGAGGGTTGATGGGCAAGAGATGTGAGGAGGGAAGCTGGTGGAAAGTGCTGTCTTAATCTGCAAGTCTCCCAGGAAATGTGACTTGTCTGAAATTGCTTGCATAGCTTTAAAGAAATAAGTTGTACATGACTGATCTTGTATGTGACTAATGTAGGTTTAGTCCTAGAAACAGGAATTTCTTTAGACCGCCCTGGGGTCACAGCAAGAGGGACCAAGGAAGAAGCACACACGCACACACACACACACACACACACACACACACACACACACACACAGAGAGAGAGAGAGAGAGAGAGAGAGACAGACATAGAGACAGAGACAGAGACAGAGAGAGGAGACATGCAGATACTTTGTGTCATAAAGCCAAGTACTCACCCTCTGCTGAGCCCTCAGGCTTATACAGGAGATACTTGTCAGCCATACTCGGCTTGTGGCTTTAAATTGAATACACACTTTCTAGGCAGCCTGAATACTGCACTTTGCGAGAATTGACTTACTCATTAATAACATCTTAGCCCCAGTACATATAGAACACGAAGGCTCACAAAAAGGTTTTAAAAGTTGCCCAGGTTGTTTTGATTTGCATTTCCCTGATGATTAAGGATGTTGAACATCTTTTCAGGTGCTTCTCAGCCCTTCAGTATTCCTCACTTGAGAATTCTTTGTTTAGCTCTGTACCCCATTTTTTAATGGGGTTATTTGAATTTCTGGAGTCCAGCTTCTTGAGCTCTTTGTATATATTGGATATTAGTCCCCTATCAGATTTAGGATTGGTAAAAATCCTTTTCCAATTATGCCCCAGTACAGGGGAACTCCAGGGCCAAGAAATGAGTGGATGGGTAGGGAAGTGGGGGGGGGGAGGGTATAGGGTACTTTTGGGATAGCATTTGAAATGTAAATAAAGAAAATATCTAATAAAAAATTATTTTCGGAAAAAAAAGTTGCTCAGGCTTAGTTAGGCATGGTAATACACTTCTTTAATCCCAGCAATCAGGAGGCAGAGGCAGGCAGACCTCTGTGGGTTTGAGGCCAGCCTAATCTACAAAGTGATTCTAGAACAGTCAGATCTGTCTTGAAAAACAAAATAAATAAAAAATAAAGGTTATCACAGATTTGGTCTATACACACACACACATCACCACTACCACCACAAAATAATATTTAAAAAACCCATGACAATTAATATAATTATCATAAACTTTTAACTGATTGACTCCTCAATACACACACACACACACACACACACACACACACACACAAACACACAACACACAACAACCCATTTTTATCTTTATAAAAAGACAAGTGATTGAGTGGGGGTGGGGGGGATGGAGTCAACAAAATAACCAAATTGTTGCTAAAAATGGAAAACTGCTTTGTATCACCTCCACTAGGAGTGAGACTAGCACCAGTAAAGCTCCTGTTTGCTCATCTTGCATATACTTTAAAAACTCGGCTTCAAAGGTCTCAAAATAGAAACGTGCTCACCAGGCAAGCATGAGAACTGGTGCTCAGATCACTAGAGGCCACACAGAAGCTGCGTGGGGATAGCAGCCCTCTTGTAATTGCAGGAGGAGGGAGGACAGAAAAGGGATCCCTGAAGTAAGCTGGTTTACTAGGTTAGTCAAGAGTATAATTTGTGCTCAGTGAGAGACCCAGCTTCAACATATACAGTTGAGAGTTATGGAGGAAGACTCACAGACTTCCACATGCTCTGAAGCCATGCATGTGCACAATGCATACACACATATGTACATACTACACATATGTATATATCACACACATGTCTATATAAAAAGCATTCTCAAGCTTAGCAATTGGAAATGGAAAATGAAAAATGTACATAATAAAGAGGAGGATTCCTACATTTGGGGAGATGGTCCACAGTTTCCTACTTTGCCCTGTAGATGAAAATTGATCAAAAGGAAGGTCAACTTATACTGCACACTCACCCAGCAGCCATTCAGTATCTGACCTTTGTGGTCTCCATTATAGTAAGTGGGCTAAAAATCGATGTCAGGGGCATTAGTGGCTAAAGTTGCCCTAAGTACTTATACATATGCACACATTTAATGATTTGCTCTTTAAGAACCAGCTTTAGGACTGGAGTGATGTCTCAGTGGTTAAGAGCACTCTCTGCTCTTCCAGAGAATTCAGGTTAGTTCCCAGCACCCACATGGCAGCTCACAACAACTGTCTGCAACTCTAGTTCCAGGGAATCTGACACTCTCACACAGAAAAACATGCAGTCAAAACACTAATGCAAATAAAATAAAAGAGCTCTTTTCAGGCAGAATCATTGCTTGTGGTTGGTAAAACACAGAGACTGGTGGCTTCCTGTGTTGTGCCAATCATTGCATAGCTTTCATAATTTTCTTCATGCTGTTGGGAGGTGGAGGGCCGAGTGAAGGCAACAGGATTCCTAAGCTGAAGGAATGGGTATAAGTCTACCTTGAAACACTCTAAGGAACTGTGCAGGATAGCTAACTGTAACAAAGAGTTCTGGGTTAAGAGTACTGACTGCTCTTCCGAAGGTCCTGAGTTCAAATCCTAGCAACCACATGGTGGCTCACAACTATCCATAACAACATCTGACACCCTGTTCTGGAGTGTCTGAAGACAGGTACAGTGTACTTACATATAATAAATAAATAAATCTTTAAAAACAAAACAAAACAAAACCAAAAAGTTCTATTTAGCTCCTAGTCTGGGAGATGCTAAAGGTCCAGGCAGCATGGAACAGGCTCTGCATAGAGTCCCATTTGGGTCCCTATATGGTGGATGACATTGGTAGGAAGATGTGAAAGAAAGGTCACACCTCAAAATAGGAAAACAGGAGATCAGAAGTTATTTGCTCTCATAAGTGATTCTTGCAAAATCTTAGGGAATTGCATGAGAGATCCCTTAATCTCTTCTAATATCAGTGGCCCTACTGACCTGATCACTGTTCACCAGGCTCATTACCTCACCATAGCCATACTGAGAACCAAACTTTTAAAAATATATGTCCCTCAACAGAGGAATGGATATAGAAAATGTGGTACATTTACACAATGGAGTACTACTCAGCTATTAAAAACAATAAATTTATAAAATTCTTAGGCAAATGGATAGATCTGGGGGATATCATCCTGAGTGAGATAACCCAATTACAAAAGAACTCACATGATATGCACTCACTGATAAGTGGATATTAACCCAGAAACTTAGAATACCCAAGATACAATTTGCAAAACACATCAAAGTCAAGAAGAAGAAAGACCAAAGTGTGGATACTTTGTTCCTTCTTAGAATGGGGAACAAAATACCCATGGAAGGAATTACAGAGACAAAGTTCAGAGCTGAGACTGAAGGAAGGACTATCAGAGACTGCCCCACCCAGGGATCCATCCCATAAACAACCACCAAACCCAGATACTATTGCATATGTCAGCAAGATTTTGCTGAAAGGACCCTGATATAACTATCTTGAGTGAGGCTATGCCAGTGCCTGGCAAATACAGAAGTGGATGCTCATAGTCATCTATAGAATGGAACACAGGGCCCCTAATGAAGGAGCTAGAGAAAGTACCCAAGGAGCTGAAGGGGTCTGCAATCCTATAGGAGGAACAACAATATGAACTAACCAGTACCCCCAGAACTTGTGTCTCTAGCTGCATATGTAGTAGAGGATGGCCTAGTCGGCCATCAATGGGAGGACAGGCCCTTGGTCTTGCAAAGATTATATGCCCCAGTACAGGGAATGCCAGGGCCAGGAAGCAGGAGTGGGTAGGTTGCAGAGCAGGGTGGGGAGAGGGTATAGGGGACTTTCAGAGAGGAAACTAGGAAAGGAGATAGCATTTGAAATGTAAATGAAGAAAATATCTAGTTAAAAAAATAGAGAAAGGAGATGGGGCTGGAAAGATGGGTTAGTAGTTAAGAGCATCAGCTGATCTTGTAGAGGACCAGTCTTAGGCTTCTCAACCCCCATGAGGTCCTTCACAACCTTCTGTAGCATTTGGAGTCCCCTTCTGACTTCCAAGGGCACTGCATGCATGTGGTGTACAGGCACACATGCAGACAAAACACTCATACACAGAATAATTAAACCTTTAAAAAGTAAGATCCCAAATTTATATTCAACCGTTCATATTAGGAAACTAGGAAAAGGTAAGGAAAAAGTAAATCATTTTCCAAGTTGACCTTTGTAAAATTGTGGTCTTATTTTTAAATTTATAATGTCTGCATTCTTTTTGCTAATACCCAGGAGAATCCCAGAATTTATTAATAAGTACAGGAAGAATGCAAAACGTATTAGGGATTATCATCTTACATTTTGAAAGGGATGCCTTTGTTATGATGCTCTACATGTTGGGAGGCATCTGAAATGGATTGATCCTTTAAGTTAAGCAATGCTTTTCTTCTAGTTATTTTAACAATTAAAAATAGGTATCACATTTGTTCTGACTTGTGTAGTATTAATTTTACGTGGAACATGGTGAGCTGTGGGCTAGAGCACAAGACCAATCTTCTTCTTAAAAAGATGATGATTTGACTTTCATCTTGGAGGATGAGAATCTGAAGAGTGGGAGTGAATGGGAACAGATGACCATGGCTGTATTTGCAGAAGGATCTTTTAAAAAGCACTATAATAAACTTTGTAGTTATAAGAGAAAAAAAAAAAAAACAAATCCTTAAACCACATCCAAACCATAGCACATGGCTGCAAAGTTTAAAGAATTAACCTGAGGAAAATCAACTAGGAAGATGTATGTACCATTTCCAAACATTTCGGTATAAGAGGACCCCTTTATACTATTTAAAAATATTGAAGACTTTAAAGACAATGTTTTTATGTGGTATATATTTATTAAAATGTACTATGTTACAAAATAAAACTGAGACATTTTGATGTGTTCTGTTCAGTTGAAATAGCAACAACACACACTTTAACATAAACAACACTGGTCATGAAAATATATTGTATCCCATCTGCCCCCCCTCCCTGAAATGGGAACAGATGGGAATTATATTAAAGTTTTGGAAATATACTTAGTGCCTGGCAAAAAAGAAGACAACTCTAACTTTTATCTAGTTCCATGTTCAATCTGTAGCACTGCTTTGGCTGAAGTGAATGAAGAGTCTGAGAATTTCAGTCAGGAAAGCTGGATCTTGAGAATTTCCACAAAAGAACCTTGTCACTCAAGGGCTTCCCTGACCATGTTCTGAGACCTCTCGGACTGTTGGTTTCAGAATCTCATCACATTCTGATTGGACTTCTTTTTCCAAATATGTTTTCCAAACAATACTATTGTTTTTGTTTATATTTTTGTTTTTCCAGACAGGATTTCTCTGTGTAGTCTTGGCTGTACTGGAACTTGCTTTTTAGACCAGGCTGGCCTCAAACTCAGAGATCCATCTGCCTCTGCCTCCCGAGTTCTGGGATTAAAGGACACTTAAGTGTTGGGGAAATAGCTTAGTAAGAAAGTGACATCCATGTGTGAGGACCAGAGTTCGTATAGCCTGAACCCATGTAAAGCTGGGCACAGTAGATACACATCTGTAATCCTAGCTCTCCTATGCAGAGATAGCTCAGCTAGTCTGGCATATGTACCTGCAAACCATAAGGTTGCCCTCTCACCTCAACACACACACCTGGACTCATACAAATGAATACACATCACACACACACACACACACACACACACACACACACTGATAAAAAATTAGTCTTAAACATCAGATTTTTAGGTCATAATCTAACATTAAAAGTATTGACCACAGCTCAGTCTCTGTGAGTTAGAGACTAGCCTGGTGAACAGAGCGAATTCCAGGATGGCCTTGAGATGCTGTGTTGAACAAAACAAAACAAAACAAAACAAAACAAAACATAACATAACAAAACAAAACATAACAAAACAAACACCCCGAAGACTGATTGCACTTACTCCAAAGTTTAAACTTTTTCCTCATATTTGAGAAATTATATTTTGATATGAAAACTTCTACTTTTCACTTTGCTTTAGGGAGAAAGTCCTTTAAAAATACATGAGAAACAAACACTACTACTCAGTGTCTGTATTTAATCCATAGTGGCAATTCTAGTCCTGACAACTTGACATCTACTATATACTCATAAATCCCATACACATCACTGATCCCAGTCGCAGGCTTTGGAGCACATGCTGAGAGTTCTTTGCATTTTGCATTGCATCTTTTTCTTGTTCTTTCGAGGAAATTTGTCACACATCATGCTGACTGTTGGAAACATAGAGGAAGATAACAGAAACTGGTATGTCGCTCAACGGTCTCCTAAACAAATGGCGGTCTGACTCTTGGAGTGATCACATGTCACTGGTCCTGAAAAACCTTCTATGAGCCAAAGACAACCTTACCTTCAAATCAGTGATGAAATCCAGCATGATGTGAATCCCCAGGGCCATGGTTTCTGTAACCCTGGACCCTGAGGACACAAAGAAAACACTCCCTCATGCTCAGAATGACCTGGGCCACAGTCAGTTTAAAAATTCTCTAAGCCCCATCTTCTGGCATCCTTTTGCTACTTTCAACAGTCTAGCATCCCTCGCTGCCCTTGCTCCTCTTCATTTGGCCACAATTTCTCCCCTAGAGGATTCTCATTTCAGCAGCTTTTTCTTGTATCTCACATTCAAACTTACGACTGACCTAGTATCCAACAGCCTACTGTCTCACTGTGCACAGCATTCATGCTTTAAACATACATTTCCTTCCTCCCTATTTTCTGTTCTGAGTACAGACATGTAGAATCAGTTCCTGATCCCCCAAAACTCCTTCCCCAGGGACATTTGCATCTTCAGAAGGAGGTAAAAATTGTTTTTTTTTTTTTTTTAACACAAGTATCATAAAGGGAAGTGGGAACACTCAGGTTCTGTGAATAGAAATGCTGGGGACTGGTGAGATGGCCTTGTGACGACATCTCTTACTCCTGCAGTTACTTTAAGCTACTTCTGTTGAGAACGGAGGTCACACTCTGACATGCCTCTCTGCATCACCGATTTGATGTAAATTCAATATTTGAGGACAACCCAATGACAATTGTCTAGCTTCAAATGAAGATTTGTAGTATGCCAACACATTTTTGGCATTGTTTGCATTTTGGCATTGTCTGCTACTAGGAGCCATAGAAAAAAATCTGGAGGTCACAGAAGGGGCTACCCAACCTCCGGAGGGGGTTTGTCTGGATAATGCTAATCAATGTCCTTTACAATGATCAAGTTACAATGGACATATTTACTTGCTGCAAAGATAATGCAATTCTCTCTACAGCAAGCTACTGAATACAGAGCATATCAGGCTGAGTTTGTCCTCCACCATCTCTTCTCTGTAGCTTGCTTCTCCTTGGGAATGGTTTCATTCCATAGTTTTCTTCCTGGGCTTATGTCTCTGAAGTGTTATACAATTCAATCCCAAAATGGATACTCCTCTGAAGAAATCTAGGTAGGATGGAGTTGGTCGCTGTCTGATTGAACACATCAGCAGACTCATGTGAAGCTAGATTCTGATGGAGAAGAACTACCTCTTTTCTGGGTTGGAAGACAGATTTGTACTATGACTTATGAAAGGTGTTATAAATCTCTGTTAGTCTCTGCAGAGACCTCATGTGCTAGTCAGAGGCTACAAAAGATGTTTCAATTTTCTTGGTTTTAGGGGCCCTGTGAGTCACAGAGGAGAAAGTACTATGTTGCTTGCTAGAGAAGTTTAAATAAATATAATTATCAGATTACATGCACAGATTCAGCATTCCACAGTATAGGAATAATAGGAATTAATGACACAATGTGGCTTATTTTAAACTATTAACCCATACACATACACACGCATTTCATGTAGCAATAGAGGAAAGTCTTTTTCAAAAGAGCACATAATCTTAGGAAAAATAGAATCACAAATTCCTGTTCATGTTTAGCTTTGTGACCTGTGATTTATTCAGTCATTTTCTCTTTCCATACTTGGTTTCTTAAATAGCTTTCCTTTCTGCTTTCCTTTCTGTTTTTTTTTTTTTTTTTTTTTTTTTTTTTTTTTTTTTTTTTTTCGAGACAGGGTTTCTCTGTATAGCCCTGGCTGTCCTGGAACTCACTCTGTAGACCAGGCTGGCCTCGAACTCAGAAATCCACTTGCCTGTGCCTCCAGAGTGCTGAGATTAAAGGCGTGTGCCACCACGCCCGGCCAGCTTTCCTTTCTGAAGTGGCTTGTTTTCCTCTCACACTTCACTGGATATTAATTTCTCTGGTTTCTGGCCCTCCCTTTGCAATGTTCCTGGTTCTCACACTTCCTATTGAGAAACTTCTGTTCACACTGAGGATATCCTGCTTGGTCACTGAGTTGACTATTCTGAGTGGCAATTCTCAAGAGAGTGGGCTGGTGGCTGCCTGGGCTCTGGAGCTCTGAAATTTGTCAGATTCAGATCATTCACTTATTATGGCCTTGAGTAAGTCACTGGAGGTGGCTTGGTTAAGGAAGTGCCATGACTAGGCAAGGAGATCTACTAGAGATTGCTGGATGCAGTTCTGTTGACAGTCCTGATTAGGCATCAAATATCTTTTGGGAGCCGTGACTGCTCAGTGAAGCAGTGCAACATTGAACAGAGACAATCACCAATAAACGTGTGTCTGAGGTAATGACCCCAGGGGGATTTGTCATTAAACTCTGACTTCCCACAGTGTTACAATGCTTTATTAGTGCAAGAATTTGTGAGCCATTTCTTCAGAGCTTATATTGTCATGGGCTATTTGAAGGAGAGAGTTGGTTCCAAACTGGGGAAAAGTTTGAGAAAAGTGTCTAGAAGTCAACTTCTAATTCTGTAGCTCTCTCATTTATTATGGTGTAACAAATTACCTTAAAATTCAGGGTCTCAAGCCGGGCGTGGTGGCGCACGCCTTTAATCCCAGCACTCGGGAGGCAGAGGCAGGCGGATTTCTGAGTTCGAGGCCAGCCTGGTCTACAAAGTGAGTTCCAGGACAGCCAAGGCTACACAGAGAAACCCTGTCTCAAAAAACCAAAAAAAAAAAAAAAAAAAAAAAAAAAAAAGAAGAAGAAGAAGAAAAAAATTCAGGGTCTCAAAATGAAAACCATCTTACTGTTTATGATTCCTAGTGTTAGGAATGTGGGGAGCGGGCGTGGCCGCATGGACCAAAGATGGCACCCTGGCTCTATAATAAAGCCCTGTGACCTCGCTTGTTTACCTCAGTCTCAATCATGCACAGTAAAAGCAGCACGGGTAACTCGTTGGAGAGGTTAGTGCAATATCTCGCGATACCATTCTATCAACCAATCCTGCAAGCTGCCTTGGATGTGTGTGTCCATGATTGGGTGGTGTGAGGTGACATGAGTGAATGGAAGAGGATAAGTGTGGACAGTCCCAGAGGATGACTGACTGAGGATTGATGACTGACTGAAGCTGGGGAAGCTGCGAGAAACCTCCAAATAAAGAGAAGCGGCTTCAGCTGCTCTGAACCTGCTTTTGGAGTTGGTGTCATTTATTCCCACTCTCTGCTGGTCAGAGATTGGGGCTGTGACACTTTGGTGCTGAAATCCGGGAAGAAAACAGACAAGAACTAGAGCTGGAATGAGAGCAGCTGGAACGAGAGCAGACTGAGAGTGGGAGCAGCAAGAGAGAAAGCAGGTGCCAAAGACGCTGAGAGCTGTAGCCACTGAAGGCAGAAATTCCCTAAGGGCCGGCCGGAGGCGACGGAGATGGCGGTGGTGGCGAGGCCGAGGTTGGGTGCTCCAGGCCGGTAGTGGTGGCTCACGCCAGTAGAATTTGCTGAAGGAGGCAGAGGCAGGAGGAGTCCTTGCCGTCAGAAGTACTGAGACGCCAGAAGCAGCAAAAGAGTCTGCAGTAAGTAGTGGGGGTTGGGGGGAAGATATTTTTAAACAGTAAGGGACAAAGTAGATTGGAAAGGGAAGTACCCAAGATGGGATCCACTACATCAAAAATGAAAATAAAATGTGCTCTGAAGCAGCTACTTAAAAAAAGTGGAGCGAAGCTGAAAACCGAAACCCTCACCTCAATAGATTCCTGGAGACAGTGGAAGAAGAAATGAAGGAGATCATATTGCAGCACAGTGGACAGAGTGGCAAACAGAGAGGAAAAGAGTCTGAGAGGGAAAGTGAAGAGGGCAGTTCAGATGAGACTCTAAGTTCCTCTGACAATGAAGAGGAGCTAACTTCCAGAGTATCAAAAATGAGGATAAGAAAGGGCAAACAGAGAGGAAAAGAGTTTAAAAAGAGGGAAAATGAAAAGGGCAGTTCAGATGAAACTTCAAGTTCCTCCGACAGTGAAGAGGAGATAACTTCTAGAGTATCAAAAATAAGAAAAGACAGGCCTCCAGAACCATCTGCTGTGCCTTAACTTTGCCACCCCCTTACTACGGGGAAGAGCGTGGTGAGGGGTGCAGTAGGCATGCGTCTGTATGGCGTAATATCCCTCCTGAGGCAGGTGCTTTCCCTGCGTTTCAGGATCAGCAAGATTAGAGATATCATGAACCCCTGGATTGGAAAGTTATCCAGAGGCTCAAGGAGTCAGTATCAACATATGGGGTGCAAGCCTCATTTACTGTTAGCCAAGTAGAGGCATTACAGAGACATTGTATGACTCCTTTTGATTGGATGAATCTCAGTAAGGCAGTACTCATGGGAGGAGCCTATTTGAATTGGAAAGCTGCATATCTAGAATATGCCCTTGAGCAGGCTGCTGCTAATGCTACTAATGGCCAGCCAGCCTGGAACATAGATATGTTTATGGGACAGGGAAATTTCACAAATAACCAGATAGGCTATCCTGCTCAAATTTATGAACAGATTAACACCTGTGCTATAAAGGCCTGGAAAATACTTTCTGGAACGGGAGACTTAGGAGCGAGCCTTTCTAAGGTACTTCAAGGGGAAAAGGAGCACTTTTCTGATTACCTTGCCAGAATGGTTGAAGCTGCAGGTAGAGTGTTTCCATATGTGGATCAAGCCATGCCTCGTATTAAGCAATTAACTTATGAACAGGCCAATAAACGTTGTAGGGATGCCATCCGACCTTATAAGAACAAGTTGGTAGATGTCTGGCTGAAGGTATGCAGAGATATTGTAGACACACCATTGACTAATGAAGGACTTGCTGCAGCTATATTAGCAGGACAGAAAGGACAGAGGAATAGAACTGGCTTGAAGGGCATTAGTGGGAGATGTTTCTCCTGTGGTCAACCTGGACATCTTAGAAAGGATTGTCTTAATCGCTTTCACGTTGCTGCGGGTCCCTCTGGCTAGGCAACCTAAGCTTTGCCCCAGATGCAGAAAAGGAAATCATTGGGCTGGAGAATGCCAGTCTAAATGGAATGTGGATGGCCACCCTCTTGTGCCTGTACAACCAGGTTTGAGGTAAAAAAACGGGCCACGGGGCCCTCTGCCCCAGGGCCCTCAAATATATGGAGCATTTCAGACACCCACTCAGTGGCCCATAATGCAGCAGATCCCTCGACATCCCCGTCTGAGGGTAACCCCAGAAGAGCTACCGCAGGAAGGGCAAGATTGGACATCTGTGCCACCACCAGACTCATATTAACACCAGTTATGGGTGTACAAGTTATTACCTCTGATTTTAAGGGACCCCTTCCTGATGATACTGTGGGACTACTTTTGGGTCACAGTTCAGCTACCTTAAAAGGGCTAATAGTGCATCCAGGTGTGATAGATTCAGATTATGTAGGAGTGGTAAAAATCATGGTTTCTCTCCGCCCCCCCCCCCCCCAGGCATATGTGCTATATCCCTGGGAGATAGAATTGCACAGATGGTATTACTTCCCAGTTGTCATGCTAAGTACCCAACCAAGGGAAAAGGGGGATTTGGATCTACGGGGGGGGGGGGGGGGGGCGAGGGGCCCTCAGGGAGGAAGCTCGATGCAAAGGAAAGCAAAAAAGATTTGAGCCAGCAGTGAATAAACTTTGTAGAAGGACAAGGTAGAGGTAAAATGTGTTTTGTGTAAGGTATTGTCAGTCCTTGGTGTGCCAATCTGTTCATGTCTGTCATGTGAAGTCTGTATTTTCGTTTTGTGGTTTGATTGTCTGTTTGATTCATTGGTTTGCTAAAATTCTCCACTCAGACACTGGCATACGTCAGCGAGAACACACCCCAGTTCTCAGTACGGGGTCTGGCCAAGTCTGGCTGAGAACTAAGGGGCAAAGTTCCAACTGACAGAGGCAGAAGCGGACGCCTTCTTTAAAGACATCAATATTAACAAAAGATCTTAAAACATACTGCCAACGAACCAGTAAATAAGAGTGAAAAACATAATAACAGGTGTTAGAAAAAACTCTTAGTTCAAGTCTGAATCTATAGCACAGCTGATAGCAAGGGCTCTGAAAATAAGTGTAGGAGCTTTTGGTAAACAAACAAGTATGACAGGTGATTTTGATAATCATTACCCCTCTAGCCCCTGGATTCAGTTTTAAGAAATCCTGTGTTTTTTCCTAAGATCACAAGGCTGCAGCCAGTTGCAGGTGCAGTTAATGTATTTACCGATGGATCTAAAGGAGGCACTGGGGTGATATACAGGGAAGGTTCTCCCCCCAAAATTTATCTTTTTCCACATGTATCAGCACAAGCAGCTGAGCTGAATGCAGTCTTGCAAGTGTTTCTAGAAATAGAAGAATCTTTTAATTTAATATCAGACAGTTAGTATGTGGTTCAAGCTATACAGTGATTGGAAAATATGGGTTTGATAAAGAAGACATTTGCTGTTTTTGAACTATTAACTGCAATACAAAAGTGCATACGGGACTGTAAGAACCCCTTTAGTATTGTTCATATCAGAGCTCACACAGGACTTCCAGGTCCATTGACAGAGGGCAATGCTATTGCAGATAAATTTACCCAGACTGTATTTGCATTTCTAACAAGTTCACCAGTGCAACTTGCCCAGAATTTTCATAATAAATTCCATGTTAATGCCATGACTCTCCGGCATAAGTTTGGAATTACAAGAGAACAGGCCTGAGAAATTGTCCTCCAATGTGGCCATTGTGTTTCATTGTTGCCACAACGGAGTATTGGAGTTAATCCTCGAGGGTTAAAACCCTTGATGAGGGGCTGGTGAGATGGCTCAGTGGGTAAGAGCACCCAACTGCTCTTCCAAAGGTCCTGAGTTCAAATCCCAGCAACCACATGGTGGCTCACAACCATCTGTAAGGACATCTGACTCCCTCTTCTGGAGTATCTGAAGTCAGCTACAGTGTACATACATATAACAAATAAATAAATCTTTAAAACAAAACAAAACAAAAAAAACCCTTGATGATTTGGCAGATGGATGTGACACGTGTCCCTGAGTTTGGAACTTTAAAGTATGTACATGTTTCCATTGATACCTGTTCTGGAGTAATTTTTGCATTAGCACATGCAGAGGAAAAAGCACAACATGTTATTTCTCATTGCCTCCAGGCTTTTGCAGCCTGGGGCCTTCCAAAGCAATATAAAACAGATAATGGTCCTGCTTATACCTCCAAAAAATTTATGAATTTTTGTCAGGCTATGGGTATACATGTACATCATAGATTACCTTACAATCCCCAGGGCCAAGGCATAGTAGAACGTGCCAAAGCTAGCCTTAAACAAGCCTTAATTAAACAAAAACGGGGAATAGGGGCACAATTCCAGTCCCCCAAAGATAAATTAAATCTAGTATTATTTATACTTAATATTTTAAAAATTGGATTTGCATGGCTGTAGTGATGCGGATAGGCACTGTTTGCCACGTGCCCAGAGGGCTATCTCTGTGTTGTGGAAAGATGTCCTCACGGGTCAATGGAAGGGCCCAGATCATGTATTGGTCTGGGCACGGGGAACAGTGTGTGTCTTTCCACAGGATCAAGAAAATCCCATCTGGGTGCCTGAACGATGACAGTGGAGAACACCGTGCCAACAAGATGGAAAGGATAACTCATCTACTGATGGTGATAGGTATACTTCCAATGATGATTAGCTCCTAAGAAGTGGATGTTAAGGCTCTTCTACTTCTAGTACTTTTAGTGTAGATGCTACAGTTTTAAAATCTTTGCAATTTTCATCCACAGTCATAGAAAAAGAAATGTTTGTTTAATGTGTCTTTAAAAGGTAGCCTTTGTTTTTCTATAGTGTTACCTTTTTTCTTGAAATATCTATGATAACTATTTGACCTCGGACCCCTTTTAGTCATATGTTTGGAGTTTGTATAACTTCTGTGCAGTCTCATAATCTCTCATATACAGCCAAATTGTCTCACGAGATGCTGCTGAGGAATTGGAGTCCTGATTTCAACAAAGGGCATTGATCACCACCATGAATAATACCCGAGTTGACCTTGCTATAGCACAGGAGTGGTCAGAGATGGCTCATGGAACCTCCAGCATACAGCATAATAAAGAACTGGGGCGGGATGACACTCTGGGCATTCCGTGTGGTTGATGTGTGTGTGTGTAGGAATGATTTGGTGGATGGTGTGCATGTGAAGGCAAGCTAAGGCAGAAACCAACGTGTGCTGATACAAGCGGTGGCAGCTATAGAGACTAAAGGCTCACCCCAAATTTGGCTCAATATGATGGACTGTTAATCAGTGACGGGTAAGATTCTGCAAGGGTCCCACCAACCTAAGGCAAGAGGCCTGTGCCATAAAAGCTGCATGGGTCTTGACGACGGGTAAGGGGGAACCCCTTGTCAGGACAACCTAAGGCAGATGGGTCTCGGAGATAGAGGAGGAAGTTCCAATCAGGACAACCTAAGGCAGATGCGATTCCGGATCTCTTATTTAAACAAAAAGGGGGAGATGTGGGGAGCGGGCGTGGCTGCATGGACCAAAGATGGCGCCCTGGCTCTATGCTAAAGCCCCGAGACCTCACTTGTTTACTTCAGTCTCAATCATGCACAGTAAAAGCAGCACGTGTAACTCGTTGGAGAGGTTAGTGCAACATCTCACTATACCATTCTATCAAACAATCCTGCAAGTTGCCTTGGATGTGTGTGTCCATGATTGGGTGGTGTGAGGTGACATGAGTGAATGGAAGAGGATAAGTGTGGACAGTCCCAGAGGATGACTGACTGATTGAGGATTGATGACTGACTGAAGCTGGGGAAGCTGCGAGAAACCTCCAAATAAAGAGAAGCAGCTGCAGCTGCTCTGAACATGCTTTTGGAGTTGGTGCGTTTATTTCCACTCTCTGCTGGTCAGAGATTGGGGCTGCGACAAGGAAATTCAGTTGGGTGACTCATCTCAGCCTACACGATGTTGCCTGGGCCATCATCTGGAAGACATGGAGTAACTTTGCTTTTCCAAGTGCCTCTCTCCACTTTAGAATCTCTCATTTCAGTGATTGTGTTTATACTAGGGTGGCAGATTCTCCAAACTTAATTCCTTGCAGGGCCCAAGGAGTCATACAGTATTCTTCAACCACATTCTACTGAGCAATGTAAAATGTAAGAGCAGCCTGGAACCTGATAATGCAGGACACATCCCACTGCCTTGCAGCCGCACCAGACTTTGCTGGCACTGGTGTTTTGCTGTTCATTGTTTCGAGACACTACTGCTTTAAGAGTTTGCTCCCCCAAGTGCATTCATTGGACACACTATTATTAGACCATCACCTCCTGTCTTTCTAAAATGGATTCCAAAGTGTTATCAACTGTAAAATGTACACAATTCTAGCTGCTCTTTGAAAAATAAAAGGTCACTGAAGGAATGACCATCCAGAGACTGCCCCACCTAGGGATCCATCCCATATACAGCCACCAAATGCAGACACAATTACATATGCCTGCAAGATTTTGCTGACAGGACCCTGATATAGCTGTCTCTTGTGAGGCTCTGCCAGTGCCTGGCAAATACAGAAGAGGATGTTCACAATCATCTCTTGGATGGAACACAGGGCCCCTAATGAAGGAGTTAAAGTACCCAAGATGCTAAAGGGGTCTGCAACCCTACAGGAGGAACAACAATATGAACCAAACAGTACCCCCCAGAACTGTGTCTCTAGTTGCATATGCAGCAGAGGATGGCCTAGTCAGCCATCAATGGGAGGAAAGGCCCTTAGTCTTGTGAAGATCATATGCCCCAGTACAGGGGAATGCCAGGGCCAGGAAGCAGGAGTGGGTGTGTTGGGGAGCAGGGCAGGGGGAGGGTATAGGGGGTTTGGGGGATAGCATTTGAAATGTAAATGAAGAAAATATCTAATAAAAAAAGAAAAAAATAATAAAATGACTAATCTCCATACTGGTTATTTAAAACATTTTCCTTTGATCTCTTCATTTTCATACTTAAAAAATATTGACTTAGATGGGTACATCAATATTTACCTATGACCCCTAATATTTGTGACACTGAGGCAAGAAACTTCAAGTTCCAGGCTAGCCTTAAAAATAGAGCAAGACTCCATCACAAAAATAAATAATAAATAAATAGTGGCATTGGGTGGTGTCAATGAAACAGTGCTCCAGAGCTTGCTCTGTGCAGGCAACAACAAGATAAGTGGGAGAAGGCCCAGTGAGGATCCAGTATTGATGGTGGTACAGAAGCCAGGGAACTCGAACCAGACCAAGGACTCAATGCAATGAGCATCTGCAAGTAAAGATGTGTGGACAGAGGGATATACAGTGAGACATACAGTGACATAATACAGCTTCTACAATAAGATGCTTTTCTAGGCTGTGTGTGTGTGTGTGTGTGTGTGTGTGTGTGTGTGTTTTACTCTTCGGGGAGGTTGCAAGAGCAAAGAACAGATATGAGGAGACAGGGAGAGAATGGGACTAGGATGCATGATGTGAAATTTACAAAAAAAATCAATAAAAAGTTAAAATAGTAATAATAATAATAAATATAATAAAAGAAGAAAGAAAGAACATATGTTGATTTAATTAATGATGTTATAAATTTAAGAACCATTTTTAGCATCCAGCCAGGAAGAAAGAGACACACATACACACACGCTTTATGTACTTCATACACACTTTTTTTCTTTCATAATCATTGTTTCTATGCTTATAAAATTGTGGGTCCAATTGTTTTTGTTATTGTTGTCTTAGTTTCCTTTGTTAAGGATCTTTACATATGTTTATAATGAAGCACCATTCAAACAAGATAATGTTCAGAGAGCTTCTGGGTTGGTGAACACATTCAGGAACAGGATACAGAAGCACCAGCCAGCTCTAAGGACAGGAGACCCC
The DNA here is from genome assembly GCA_902729485.2 of Mus minutoides. Classification (NCBI taxonomy): domain Eukaryota; kingdom Metazoa; phylum Chordata; class Mammalia; order Rodentia; family Muridae; genus Mus; species Mus minutoides. The sequence goes on along the minus strand of LR749671.1, from coordinate 1,843,743 downwards.
TGCTCTGGATCCTTCCAGACCTCATGCTGTATTTTTGCTCTTGGCTGTTTTACTACTTCCTGGTTGTTGGCTTTTTTAATTTTATTATTATTTTTTAATTTATTTTTACTTTTACTTTTGAGACAGGATCTCATTATGTGGTCCCCGGAACTCACTAAGTAGAGCAGTCAGGCCTCATTCTTACAAAGATCTGCCTGTCTCTGTCTTCCAAGTGGTAGGATTAAGAACCACCAGGCATGCCACCAAACCCAGCCCCTCTCCTTTCTAACAATCCAGAGAAGGTAACCAGGTGTTTCCTGAGGTTCTGTGAATGGTTCTAATAACTGACCAAATCTGAGTGGAGCCTGGAGGGGACCTTCAGTTTATGGCTCCTTGGTGACAGTACAGGCACAACCCGGAACATTTAATTAATAGTCTTGTGAGACTGGGCATTCTCTCATGGAGCTGATGCTAACTGTGCCAGTTAGGACTTGAACTGAACACCAGCTGAAATACTGCTGGGAGTGGTAGTAACCTACACTCATTTGGTTGCCTGAAAGTCACTCCTCTGTGGAATGTCCCCCCCACCCCCCTTCACTTTTGTGTAAAGAGAGTTCTTTTCCCCCACTCCTTGCACCACTGCCTATCTCTCACTTCTGCACAGGACTAGTTGTGGCTGTTCCTGAAGATGCTCTCAGGTGCTGCATGGTGCCTCAGAAATTCTTCCTGGAAATCCTGTTTGTTTATGTGAAGGATCCCTTTATCCAACCTGTGGTTTTTGCTCAAGAAATAAGGCACAGTGCAGCCAACTCCTCTCTCTCAGGTCTACCTTCTCTATCATCCCTGCCTTCCAAATCCAGCCTCTGGCTTGCTGTGTTTGAATTAGAATAACACATTAGTTTCAAAAAACCAAGTTACCACTGAGCCCTCTCCACGGGAACTGCCCCTTTAGAACATTTTAAAGTGAAAATTTCTATTTAATCAAATGACTCAAAACCAACAGTATGCTTTGATATACGTCAGGATAAAGTGAGGTCAGTTTCCTGTTTCACTTTTTAGTGTACTTATGCAAATCATTCTCTAGTGGAAACTAAGCTGTTTCCTAGGGCCAGAAGGCATGAGTCATTTCAATTCTTAGTGGTGCATTTTGTGAAATCCTGTCCACTCAAAACCACTCAGCCTCTGAGCCCTCTGATCTGAGTTCTCTCTGGCTGCAGTGTTCTGAAATGCTTGTACTTTCACGGATGCTCATGTACTGGCAATATCTTAGTCTTCACACTTTCTTTCTACAGCTGTCCATTTACTGGCAATGTTTAAGTCTTCACACTTGCCTTCTGTTACTTTAGGCTAGCCTTTAGAATGTTGGTCTAATTTTTTTTTAATAAAGGAATTTGTCATACATTTTGAGAAATATTGTATTTATCTATTTCTGTGTGTTGTACATACATGTTTGAGTGTGTGTGTGTGTATGTGTATGGGTGTGTGTGTGCATGCACATGCACATGAGCAAGTACATAGAAGCCAGATGCTGACATCATTTGCCTTCCTCACTTATTCCCCATTTATTTTTGAGATAGGGGCTTTCCCTGAACCTGGAGCTCACAAATGAGACTAGGCTCTACCTGTTCCTACCTCTCAGCAGATTCAAACTGCTGGGTCTGATGTTCCCATAGATGCTGAGGAATCCAAGCTCAGGTTTCCATACTCTCAATGAGAGCACTTCACTGACTGAGCCATCTCTCCAGCTCCTAGATTTTATTGCTGAAAAGTAAAGTAAACACTTAACTAATTAAAATAATCTTTTTGGCCTTTATATAATAATCTAGCTGTAAACCTGTATCAGTTTGAACATTTTTTTTTGTATAAAATGTAACCACTTTGGAATAGTAATATAGACATTCTTTGTCATAGTTGAGCAAGGATCAGAGTCATCAGGAAAGCATATATAAACACAAATTCCTAGGTCTAACTTAGAGCTCCTGATTGAACAGGTCTGTGGTAAAGTCCAAGGTGGCACTTCTAACTGTTCATTTGGAGTCAATGCTGCAGGTCTGAGGCACAGACAGAACCACACTGATGGAATGTCAGAGCTCCAAAAGGCCTGGAGGAGTGTTTCTGCTTTACTTACAGCTTTATTGTAGCCCCACTCAGAATGCCTAAGCTGAAGAACACTCATAGAAGCAGCTGGCTGCTTCTTAATTATAGCACCATAGCAGCTACAGATAAAAGAATGCTTTCCCTTCTTTTCATTCACTCCTTCCTTCCTTCCTTCCTTCCTTCCTTCCTTCCTTCCTTCCTTCCTTCCTTCCTTCCTTCCTTCCTTTCCTCATTCTTTTTTCTTTTCCTTTCCTCCAAACATAGCCTCTAGGTTGCTCTGCTCAAATAATCAAAAGAGAAATGTGACTGCCACTGTCCAGACATCCTTGGGCTTCTGTATCAGCCTTGATTTAATCAGATCAAACCTAGGGTGTAGAGTCCATTAATCCAAATATGGCATCATGAGGGGCTGTGAGACCAGTAGTATTTACTACCTCACCTGGGCTGCAGAGACAACTGCTCTAGAGGAAAGTGAGACTTGTCAAGTGCATGTGTGTGATAAGTAACAAAGCCAAGCCTGGAAGTAAAATGATTTCCCCTCTCCTGGCCAATGGTGCTGTGAAATCTCTAGCATGAGCCGGTTGTTATATGGTTAGCAAGTTTTTGAGCAGGTTACATTAGTTGTTGGAAGTTCTCCGTTGTCAGAATATTTATTTACATTAGGGAAACTGGCTCTCTGTGTAAGCTGGGATTTTCTTTCTTTCTTTCTTTCTTTCTTTCTTTCTTTCTTTCTTTCTTTCTTTCTTTCTTTCTCTCTCTCTCTCTCTCTCTCTCTCTCTTTCTTTCTTTCTTTCTTTCTTTCTTTCTTTCTTTCTTTCTTTCTTTCTTTCTTTTCAAAGACCCAGAATGTAGGCATGGCCTGCTGGATTGCACGCAGAGAGAAGTAATGGGCAGCACAAATCCCATATTTCAAGTGAGAAGTTACCCCAGTTTGCATTTTCCAGTACTAGCAACCTCAACATACTATTGACAGGTTGTGCTGGGGTTACCAGTTACAGCCCAATTCATATATCAAGCTGAGGTAGCACTTTCTTGTGGACATACTTCCACAGAATAAGCCCACTACTTTTTTTTTTCCTGCTCTTTCCCCATATCCAGATGGCAGACAGAAAATCTTCATTATAACAAGGATATGGCAAGCCTAAGCATGCATACTACCCAAGTGATCAGGAGGAAAATGTCTTTAAGAAATAATTTAAAAAGCAGCCAATAAACAAATGTCTCTTGAGAATATGACTTTCTGGGCAGTTTTTCAACAATGAGAAAACTCTTGTGCAAATTACCCAAGACATCGTTCTTCAGAGTCTTGTGGTTTGGCTTGGCTGTCATTCCCATCAGGGACAGTGGCTGGGAGAGAAAGCAACTTCTGTGACTGTAAGTGATTCCCAGACTGGCCATCGACACCTGTCATAGGGCCTGTTGACGCACCTTCACTGTCACATTGGCACTTCTCCACCCATTCTCTTGTCCCATATTTCTTAAGACGTACAAACTGAATGTTCTCTACTGACCACAAGTCAGCACTGGGAATTGGAACTGGTGGGCGGGGGAAGGTAAAGTATTTCCATCCAATGGTGCTTTCTGAGTCAGAGAGCCTAAAATAACACAAAGCTATGTCCAGCCTTTCTAGAGGAATTTGGCATCAGTGATTACTGAGGCTACTGCTTCTACTGTGACTCCAGCAAAATTTTCTGGAATATGGTGTTTTCGTGAGAATCCTAGGCATACTTTCCTCACAGTAGACCCAGTGTGATGGCTGCTTTTATCTGGGATCTTGAGAAATGAGGATGCAAACAAATGAAGTCCTAGCTCTTCCATCTATGGAGACGAAAGTATTGATGAATTTTGATAAGCTATCTTCTTCCTTTTTTTTTTTTTTCTTTTCCTCTCTCGTCATCCTCAATCCTATGCAATAGTCATGGAATTTGCACCAATATACTGATCTAGGTGCTTTGAGGTTTGAGATAGAGAGCACAGGCCAAGGAGGCAGCTTCCTCTCTCTCAAAGATAACCTGTCTTCATCTTTTGTTGTTTCCTCAACAATGCATGTTGCTCACAGGAAGCTCATAATCAGGTTATCCACATGAATTGCTGCCAGTAGTGGTGAATAAAGCATGCTTCCTGCTTCTATTGAGTTCTGGGAAAGGCAGACACTTGGGAAAAGAAAGGAAGTCTGGAAAATTTCCTTCTTAGAATAGTAGAAACAACAGACTAAGATTAGGTCTGGTTTTATTGCCCCTGAAAGTGCTTTCAATAGCGTAGTGCTATATGTAGTACAGGCTATACGAATGCACTAGAGTCCTACAATGTGGTCAGGGCAAGTTTTGCTAGTTTTTAGGTCCATCTGTGTCTCCTGTAACAGGAATTCCCTGGAGAAGAGATTCTTACTAGTAAAGGAAGTATAGAAGAAAAACAGCCAACTTAGCAGCTTCCCTAAGCGCTCAGGGAATGGGGAAAGACAAAACCAAGTACAAAAATGTGAATTCCACCAGACTACTTGGGTTCTTGCCCCGGCTCTCAGCCATAGGCTAGAAACACAATTGTATACATGACATCTTCATACATTGATGCCCTCTTCTCTAACATGGGTACCACACTATTCTCTCTGTGTACTTTTTTGGGATGATAGGAATTTTCTTTTTTATGATAGAGTCTTGAGAATTCACTGTGTTTTTGCTGTTGTTGTTTTTGAGACAGGGTCTCACTATGTAGCTATGGCTGTCCTGGAATTTGCCTTGTAGACCAGACTGTCCTCAAACTCGCAGAGACCCACCTGCCTCTTTTTCCCAAGTTCTGACATTAAAGGTGTGTACCACTACTGCCTCACTATGTAGACTAGGCTGGTCTCAAACTCTTAACAATTCTTCTGCTTCCTTTTATATGTACTATACATATTAAATATAGTAATAGATGTGAAAAGTCATTATAAGCATCAGACTACATTAAATATGGTAATGTTTTGTACTTATTTCTCTTAAGATGGTCTAACTCTAGATTACACTTGATTTTGCATGTAGTTCAATGGGTACTAGAGTATGATCTTTTGGGAGGAAGGGGACAACTTTTCTTGGCATTTATATCACCAGCATTTAGAACAGTGCCTGATAATGTTTTTAAAACACTCCAGACAATGACTACTAGATGCTTAGGTGGAAGAAATGTAAGTATGACTGCCCTGGGGCAGGTTGGAGCATTACTAGAGCTATCTCTCGGATGACTCATGAAATTACCTTCTGAGGAGTTCTTCCACCTCTAACTCAGTTCCCACTATATTACTGCACCTGGCAAGCAGGTCACTGTGTGGCCCCACAGCAGAGAGTCACTGGTGTCTGATGCTGTGGCATAGTGAGCTGTCACACTCACTTCTCAAGAGTGTACTTCCTACTTTTCTTTTGTAAACTCTATTTCAAATTATGTTGAATGCCAACCACAGACCATCCACTGGTAACCTATAGGTAATAATACTGAAGTGGAGTCACGGGAAAAGTATTATGGGTCCCAAGACCCAATAGAGCCACTAAGGTAGTTTCCACCCCAGGCTATGGGTCCATTGTTGGGCGATCTTTTCCTGCTCCCATCTAGATACACATTTTGCCAGAAACTCTAATTGATCTGAAGCATTGCCTGGATATAATGTGCTCATCACCGTCAGCTACTCTGTCCATATAATGAATCAGTATGTGTGTGCACATGTGTGAGTATGAGTGTGTGCATATATGCACGAATACGAGTGTGTGTGTGGCACCTATCTGTCTTGTGCTTCAATTACTAACGTGGAATTTGTTCTTTAATGTGAAAAATGAAGTTTTTAAAAAGGGATTTTGCTTAGACTATAGTGTTTGAGAACACTCATAGTGGTAAGTGAATGGTGAAGAGAGGCTGGAAGAGAAAGGAAGTGTGGAAACTGAGAGTAAAATCAGGGACTAGACAAGACTACCCACTCTCTCCCTACCTATTCAATATAGTACCTGAAGTCCTAGCCAGAGCAATTAGACAACAAAAGGAGACCAAGGGGATACAAACTGGAAAGGAAGAAGTCAAAATATCACTATTTGCAGATGATATGATAGAATACATAAGTGACCCCAAAAATTCCACCAGAGAACTACTAAACCTGATAAACAAATTCAGTGAAATAGCTGGATATAAAATTAATGCAAACAAATTAGTGGTCTTCCTCTAGACAAAGGATAAGCAGGCTGAGAAAGAAATTAGGGAAACAACACCTTTCACAATAGTCACAAATAATATAAAATAATTTGATGTGACTCTAACTTTCTCTAAGGAAGAGAAAGATCTGTATGATAAGAACTTCAAGCTGGGCGGTGGTGGCACATGCCTTTAATCCCAGCACTCGGGAGGCAGAGCCAGGTGGATTTCTGAGTTTGAGGCCAGCCTGGTCTACAGAGTGAGTTCTAGGACAGCCAGGACTACACAGAGAAACCCTGTCTCAAAAAAAAAAAAACAAAAAAAAAACAAAAAAACCCACCACAAAAACAAACAAAACAAAAACAAACTTCAAGTCTCTGAATAAAGAAATTGAAGAAGGTCTCAGGAGATGGAAAGATCTCCCATGCTCATGGATTGGCAGGATTAATATAGTGAAAAAGGCTATCCTGCCAAAAGCAATCTACAGATTCAATGCAATCCCCATCAAAATTCCAGCTCAATTCTTCACTGAGTTAGAAAGGGCAATTTGTAAATTCATCTGGAATAATAAAAAGCCTAGGATACCAAAAACTATTCTCAATAATAAAAGAATCTCTGGTGGAATCACCATCCCTGACCTCAAGCTGTACTACAGAGCAATTGTGATAAAAACTGCATGGTACTGGTACAGCGACAGACAGGTAGATCAATGGAATAGAATTGCAGATTAAAAATGAACCCACACACCTATGGTCACTTGATCTTTGACAAAGGAGCTAAAAAGCAAACTTTCGATAACTTTGGTCTGAAGGTTTAAACAGGACCCCTCTTTATCTGATGCTCAGAATCTCTTGTTGGGGGAAACTGTACCATTTCACAGTTCAGTTTGGTCACATGGCATCTGTGTTGGCATGCTTGTTACACTTGAGCTTAGTCTGAATTTTATTTATTGCAATAAATAATGTAGGCAATAATATTTTTTATTTAAACAATTTTTATTAGATATTTTCTTCATTTACATTTGAAATGCTATCCCGAAAGTACCCTATACCATCTCCCTGCCCTGGTCCCCAACCCACCCATTCCTGCTTCCTGGCCCTGGCATTCCTCTGTACTGGGACATATAGTCTTTGCAAGACCAGGGGTAGACAATAATATTTTACACACTGAAAACTATGCATCAGTAATCTAACATTCTCTATGGAGAAGAAATACTACTTGGAGGGAGGAAGAAGGCATCAGGGTGTTACAAGGTGGTGAGGAGTAGCAAGCTTCTATTGTTATTCCTATAACAGGGGAGGGTGGAAATAATCTGAGTAAGGCATAATAATTGATATAAAATGTGCTTTAACAAAGCACATTATTTTGTATTTTAACAAAAAATATTAATGAAAAAAGGAGCAAGACCAGTCAAAAGTTCAGAGATTCAGTGAGCTGCCTTCTCACTCCCATAGTGGACCTTTAGACTACTTGGTTAACTCTGGAGTATTTAAGGTAACTTATTCATTGAGAATAGCAGTAGAAGTAGGGAGAATATTTATTGAACACCCACTAGCTGCCTATATCTATCTATCTATCTATCTATCTATCTATCTATCTATCTATCTATCTATCTATCTGTGTGTGTATTAATACACATATATATTTAACAACTGTATGTGCTATGGATCTGTACTTATTTCTGCTTTACTGGTTAGAAACTTGCCCAAGGACACAAAACAAATGGATACAAATCTACCATCTATCTGAACCCTAAGTGTGGAAATTTTGCAACAGAGCAGTTTTCTTCACATGGCTGCATAAAGTGTGAACATCTTCATGCTTAATAAATACTTCTAGCGAATTTCTTCGATGTTCTCTTTCCTCTGTCCCAGTTGTCAATCTCAGAAATCTCTCCTACTCCTTTGTGTATGTGCTCTATTCCACTGACTATAAGTAAGGATACCAGTTCAGAGAAGTAAATCCTCTAGAATGCTTCTGTTGTAGGAACAAAGCTGTGCCCACATACTGAGTCTGTTGCCCAGAATGCTGTGGGTGCTTGGTTGATCTCTAGAAGAAGATATTCCTTTTGTTGGGACAGCTTAACAGGGCTGCTTGACTGCCTGGGATAAAACAGGCTAATTTGAAATGAGAAAAGTGCTAGAAAGGGAGAGGGGTGCCATCCTAATGAATCTACTTCAGTAAAAAAGCACTGGTTGGAGTCTGCACAAGTCAGCTCTCGGACTGCGGAGGGTGAGTGAGTGGACTGCAAAAGCGACATAGCTTCTGGGAGAGACACCCCCTCCCCCACTTTTCGAGCTCCAGACATCCCAGCACCTTTCCTGCCAGAGGAGAGGTGGCCACCTGGGAGGGCTCTGACCCCCAGAGCAGGTGAGGGAGCCATCTTGTCTCCCAGGTGCCTCTGAGACCAGTCTGCACAGGTGAGAGTGCAGACTACAGAAGTGACACAGCTTCTGGGACAAGAAGAAGTGAAACAGCTTCAGGGACAGGCCCTGTTTTGGGCTGCAGACATCTGGGCACCTTCTCTCACAGGGGAGAGGTGGCCGCCAGGGAGGGTTCTGTTCCCCAGAGCAGGTGAGGGAGCCATCTTGTCTCCCAGATCCCTCTGAGACCAGTCTGTGCAGGTCAGCTCACGGACTGCGGAGGCGGGGGGTGAGTAAGTGGACTGTAGAAGCATCACAGCTTCTGGGACAGGCAGAAGCCACACAGCTTCTGGGACAGAACTCCATTTCGGGCTCCAGACATCAGGCACCTTCCCTGCCAGAGGAGAGGTAACCACCTGGGAGAGCTCTGACCTCCAGAGCAGGTGAGGGAGCCATCTTGCTTCTTGGGTCCTTCGAAGACCAGTCTGTGCAGGTGAGTGCATAGACTGCAGAGGCAACACATCTTCTGGGACAGGCCCTGTTTCTGGCCTTCATCTTCAGCCAGGAGGCAGGTCTGAACACCAGATCTCTGAGCACTTTCCCTGTAAGAGGAGAGTTTGCCTGAAGAGAGTACTCTGAACACTGAGACTCAGAAGAGAGCTGGACTCCCAGGACAGCTGACAGAGGCTAACAGAATCACAGGAGGAACAGACTCCAATCCAGCCAGAGACAACTATAAAAACTAACACCAGAGATTACTAGATAGTGATCTTACCAACAGAAACAAAGACCACTCACCATCATCAGAACCCAGCACTCCCACGTCAATCAGTCCTGCATACCTCTACACACCCAAAATGCAAGATTTGGATTCAAAATCATATCTCATGATGCTGGTAGAGGAACTTAAGAAAGGCATTAATAACTCACTTAAAGAAATACAGGAGAACACTGCTAAACAGGTAGAAGTCCTTAAAGAGGAAACACAAAAATCCCTTAAAGAATTACAGGAAAACACAACAAAACAGGTGATGGAATTGAACAAAACCATCCAAGACCTAAAAAGGGAAGTAGAAACAATAAAGAAAACCCAAAGTAAGACAATTCTGGAGATAGAAACACTAGGAAAGAAATCAGGAACCATAGATGCAAGCATCAGCAACAGAATACAAGAGATGAAAGAGAGAATCTTAGGTGCAGGAGATTCCATAGAGAGCATGGGCACAACAATCAAAGAAAATGCAAAATGAAAAAAGATCCAAACACCTGGGAAATCCAGGACACAATGAGAAGACCAAACCTATGAATAATAGGAGTAGATGAGAATGAAGATTTTCAACTTAAAGGGCCAGCACATATCTTCAACAAAATTATAGAAGAAAACTTCCCATACCTAAAGAAAGAAATGACCATGAACATACAAGAAGCCTACAGAACTCCAAATAGACTGGACCAGAAAAGAAATTCCTCCTGACACATAATAATCAGAACAACAAATGCACTAAATAAAGATAGAATATTAAAAGCAGTAAGGGAAAAACATCAAGTAACATATAATGGCAGGCCTATTAGAATTAATCCAGACTTCTCACCAGAGACTATAAAAGCCAGAAGATCCTGGGCAGATGTTTTACAGACACTAAGAGAACACAAATGGCAGCCCAGACTACTATACTCAGCAAAACTCTCAATTACCATAGATGGAGAAACCAAAGTATTCCATGACAAAACAAAATCTACACACTATCTTTCCATGAATCCAGCCCTTCAAAGGATAATAACGGGGAAACACCAATACAAGGATGGAAACTATACCCTAGAAGAATCAAGAAAGTAATCCTCAACAAACTGAAAAGAAGACGGCCGCAAGAACAGAATCCCAACATTAACAACAAAAATAACAGGAAGCAACAATTAATTTTCTTTAATTTCTCTTAACATCAATGGACTCAATTCCCCAATAAAAGACATAGACTAATAGACTAGCTACACAAACAGGACCCAACATTTTGTTGCTAACAGGAAACCCACCTCAGGGAAAAAGACAGACATTACCTCAGAGTGAAAGGCTGGAAACAATTTCCAAGCAAACGGTCTGAAGAAACAAGCTGGAGTAGCCATTCTAATATCGAATAAAATTGACTTTCATCCCCAAGTCATCAAAAAAGACAAGGGGGGGCACTTCATACTCATCAGAGGTAAAATCTACCCAGATGGACTCTCAATTCTAAATATCTATACTCCAAAGGCAGGGGCAGCCATGTTCAGTAAAGAAACTTTAGTAAACTTCAAAGCACACATTGCACCTCACACAATAATAGTGGGAGACTTCAACACCCCACTCTCACCAATGTACAGATCCTGGAAACAGAAACTAAACAGAGACACATGAACAGTAACAGAAGTTATGAATCAAATGGATTTAATAGACATATACTGAACATTTTATCCTTTTTTTTTTTTTTTTTTTTTGGTTTTTCGAGACAGGGTTTCTCTGCGTATCCCTGGTTGTCCTGGAACTCACTTTGTAGACCAGACTGGTCTTGAACTCAGAAATATGCCTGCCTCTGCTTCCCAAGTGCTGGGCTTAAAGGCGTGCCCCCCCCCGCCCCGCACTTGAACATTTTATCCTTAAACAAAAGGATATAACTGCTTCTCAGCACCACATGGAACCTCATCCAAAATTGGCCATATAATCTGTAACAAAACAGGCCAAAACAGATACAAAAATATTGAAATTATCCCATGCATCCTATCTGACCACCATGGACTAAGTCTGCTCTTCAGTAACAGCATAAATAATAGAAAGCCAACATTTATGTGGAAACTGAACAACACTCTACTCAATGATACCTTGGTCAAGGAAGAAATAAAGAAAGCAATTAAAGACTTTTTAGAGTTTAATGAAAATGAAGCCACAACATACCCAAACTTATGGGACACAATGAAGGCAGTACTAAGAGGAAAACTTATAGCCCTGAGTGCCTCCAAAAAGAAACCAGAGAGAGCATATACTACCAGTCTGACAGAACACCTAGAAGCTCTAGAACTAAAGGAAGCAAATTCACCCAAGAGGAGTAGGCTGCAGGAAATAATCAAACTCAGGGCCGAAATCAATCAAGTGTAAACAAAAAGAACTATTCAAAGAATCAACCGAACCAGGAGCTGGTTCCTTGAGAAAATCAACAAGATAAACCCTTAGCCAGACTAACTAGAGAGCACAGGCATAGTATCCTAATTAACAAAATCTGAAATGAAAAAGGAGACACAACAACAGAGCCTGAGAAAATCCAAAATATCATCAGATCCTACTACAAAATGATATACTCAACAAAACTGGAAAATCTGAATGAAATGGACAACTTACTAGGCAGATACCAGGTACCAAAGTGAAATCAGGGTCAGATTAATGATCTAAACAGTTCCATTTCCCCTAAAGAAATAGAAGCAGTCATCAATAATCTCCCAACCAAAAAAAAAAAAGCCCAGGACCAGATGGGTTTAGTGCAGAGTTCTATCAGACCTTCAAAGAAGACCTAATTCCAACTCTCCTCAAACTATTCCACAAAATAGAAACAGAAGGTACTCTAACCAATTCATTCTATGAAGCCACAATTACTCTGATACCTAAACCACACAATGATCCAACAAAGAAAGAGAACTTCAGACCAATTTCCCTTATGAATATAGATGCAAAAATACTCAATAAAATCCTCGCAAACTGAATCCAAGAACACATCAAAATGATCATCCATCATGAACAAGTAGGCTTCATCCCAGGAATGCAAGGATGGTTTAATATATGGAAATCCATCAATGTAATTCATTATATAAACAAACTCAAAGACAAAACACACATGATCATCTCCTCAGATGCTGAGAAAGCATTTGACATAATCCAACACCTGTTCATGATAAAAGTCTTGGAAAGATCAGGAATACAAAGCCCATACCTAAATATAATAAAAGCAATATACAGCAAACCAGTAGCCATCATCAAAGTAAATGGAGAGAAACTGGAAGCAATCCCACTAAAATCAGGGACTAGACAAAGCTTCCCACTTTCCCCCTACCTATTCAATATCATACTTGAAGTCCTAGCTAGAGCAATTAGACAACAAAAAGAGATCGAGGGGATACAAATGAAAAAGAAAGAAGTCAAAATATCACTATTTGCAGATGATATGATAGTATATATTAGTGACCCTAAAAATTCCACCAGAGCATGCCAAAAACTGATAAACAGCTTCAGTGCAGTAGCTGGATATAAATTTAAATCAAACATATCAATGGCCTTTCTCTACACAAAGGTTAAACGGGCTGAGAAAGAAATTAGGGAAACAACACCCTTCACAATAGTCACAAATAATATCAAATACCTTGGTGTGACTTTAACTAAGGAAGTGAAAGATCTGTATGATAAGAACTTCAAGTCTCTGTAGAAAGAAATTGAAGAAGATCTCAGAAGAAGATGGAAAGATCTCCCATGCTCATGAATTGGCAGGATTAATATAGGAAAAATAGCTATTCTGCCGAAAACAATCTACAGATTCAATGCAATCCCCATCAAAATTCCAGCTCAATTCTTCACTGAGTTAGAAAGGGCAATTTGCAAATTCATCCGGAATAATAAAAAAAACCTAGGATAGCAAAAATTCTTCTCAACAATAAAAGAACCTCTAGTGGAATCACCATGCCTGACCTTAAGCTGTACTACAGAGCAATTGTGATAAAAACTGCATGGCACTGGCACAGTGACAGAAAAGTAGATCAATGGAATAGAATTAAAGACCCAGAAATGAACCCCCACACCTATGGTCACTTGATCTTTGACAAAGGAGCTAAAACCATCCAGTGGAAAAAGACAGCATTTTCAAAAAATGGTATTGGCACAACTAGCTGTTATCATAAAGAAGAATGTAAATTAATCCATTCTTACCTCCTTGTACAAAGCTTAAATCTAATTGGATCAAAGACCTCCACATAAAACCAGAGACACTGACATTTATAGAGGAGAAAGTGGGGAAAAGCCTTGAAGATACGGACACAGGAAAAAAATTCCTAAACAGAACAGCAATGGCCTGTGTGGTAAGATCAAGAATCAACAAATGGGACCTAATAAAATTGCAAAGCTTCCGTAAGGCAAAAGACATTGTCAATAAGTCAAAAAGGCCACCAATAGATTGGGAAAGGATTTTTACCAATCCTAAATCTGATAGGGGACTAATAGCCAACATATACAAAGAGCTCAAGAAGCTGGACTCCAGAAATTCAAATAACCCCATTAAAAAATGGGGTACAGAGTTAAACAAAGAATTCTCATGTGAGGAGTACTGAATGACTGAGAAGCACCTGAAAAAAAGTTCAACATCCTTAATCATCAGGGAAATGCAAATCAAAACAACCCTGAAATTCCACCTTACTCCAGTCAGAATGGCTAAGATCAAAAATTCAGTTGACAGCAGATGCTGGTGAGTATGTGGAGAAAGAGCAATACTCCTCCATTTTTGGTGGGATTGCAAGCTGGTACAACCACTCTGGAAATCAGTCTGGAGGTTCCTCAGACAATTGGACATAGTACTACTGGAAGATCCAGCAATATCTGTCATATACCCAGAAGATATTCCAACTGGTAATAAGGGCACATACTCCACTATGTACATAGTATCCTTTTTGTTTATAATAGCCAGAAGCTGGAAAGAACCCAGAAGTCCCTCAACAGAGGAATGGATACAGAAAATGTGGTACATTTACACAATGGAATACTACTCAGCTATTTAAAACAATGAATTTATGAAATTCTTGGGCTAATGGATGTATCTGGAGGATATCATCCTTAGTGAGGTAACCCAATCACAAAAGAAGTCACTTGATATGCACTCACTGATAAATGGATATCAGCCCAGAAACCTAGAATACCCAAGATACAACTTCCAAAACACAAGAAAATAAAGAAGACCAACACGTGGATATTTCATTCCTCCCTAGTATAGGGAATAAAATGTCCATGGAAGGAGTTGCAGAGACAAAGTTGGAGCTAAGACAAAAGGATGGACCATCCGGAGACTGCCCCACTCAGGGGTCCATCACATAATCAGCCACCAAACCCAGACACTATTGCATATGACAGCAAGATTTTGCTGAAAGGACCCTGATATAGCTGTCTCCTGTGAGGCTTTGCCAGTGCCTGGCAAATACAGAAGTGGATGCTCACAGTTCTCTATAGGATGGAACACAGGGTCCCCAATGTAGGAGCTAGAGAAAGTACCCAAGAGCTGAAGGGGTCTGCAACCTTAAAGGTGGAACAACAATATGAACTAACTAGTACCCCAGAGCTCGTGTCTCTAGTTGCATATGTAGCAGAAGATGGCCTAGTTGGCCATCATTAGGAAGATAGGCCCCTTGGTCTAGCAAACTTTATATGTACATAGTACTGGGGAACACCAGGGCTAAGACATGGGAGTGAGTTGGTAGGGGAGCAGGGCGGGGCGTGAGTACAGCAACTTTTCGGATAGCATTTGAAATGTAAATGAAGAAAATATCCAATTAAAATTATGAAAAGAATAGTTAATAAATAAATACTATCCCCCCCCCCCCCAAAGAAGAAGAATGTAGACCAAAGTGTGGATACTTCATTTCTCGTTAGAATAGGGAACAAAACACCCTTGGAAGGAGTTACAGAGACAAAGTGTGGAGCTAAGACGAAAGGATGGACCATCCAGAGACTGCCCCACTCAGAGGTCTATCCCATAATCAGCCACCAAATCCAGACACTATTGCATATGCCAGCAAGATTTTGCTGAAAGGACCCTGATATAGCTGTCTTGAGTGAGACCATGCCTGTGACTGGCAAATATAGAAGTGGATGCTTACAGTCATCTATAGGATGGAACACAGGGCCCCCAATGAAGGAGCTAGAGAGTACCCAAGGAGCTGAAGTGGTCTGCAAACTTATAGGTGGAACAACAATATGAACTAACCAGTAACCCCAGAGCTTGTGTCTCTAAATGCATATGTAGCAGAAGATGACCTATTGGCCATCATTAGGAAGAGAGGCCCCTAGGTCTTGCAAACTTTCTATGCCCCAGTACAGAGGAATGCCAGGGCCAAGAAGTGGGAGTGGGTGGGTACAGGAGCAGGGTAGTGGGTGGGTATAACGTTTGAAATGTAAATAAAGAAAATATCTAATAAAAAATGTGAAAAAAAAAGAAAAGAAAAGCACTGGTTGATTTCTTGGAAAAAGCTCTGTTAGTTTGCTGTTAATACATTTTCCTTGTCCTCCTCTAGATCTGGTACCTGGGCCTTTGAGAAGAGCAAGGATTGTCTTAATGTTAAGAGAGAAACAACAGGTGCCAACAACTAACCAGACCTAGGAGAAGAGAGGAAGGCCTCCTTAGGAAGACCCAAACAAACAAGGCTTTTGTGCTTTGTAGTTTATATTTGTCAGAAGCTGATTAACCTATACAGCTTTGGGGAGGTACTGAACTAACGTTTGGAGCAGATCCAGCAGAAAGAGCCTCTAGTAACTGTTACAAGATAGTAACAAATCTCCCTGAAGTCCTATGGAATATTCTGGAAGTGAATGGATTTCCTTAAGGTTGAAGATTTAAGTAATTTAATTTGGTTGTTAAACAAAATGTTGGATAATGGTGTGGTGGAGTGCAATGAAATTACAGTATGGCTGGGAAAATCTCATAGGACTGTGATGGCAGGAAATAAGATACAACATGAAATGTAAGAAGGTCCTGTGGTTGGGTTTCTCCCACAGGAGAAAAATCCCTGCATCATTTCTTATGGAAATAATATGCAAATTAGCATATTACATATTTGCTTTGAGAAGTTTGATTACCTCATACTGGCTTCAAGAGGAATTGGGGCAGCGAAGGGGAATGTTTGTCAATATCCCAAGTTTGTTCGATTTCTTCCAGGGGAAACAAAAGGGTAAATTTTCTACCAACCAAATGCCATGGTTTTACTGAGTTTTTCAAATGCCTGTCTCCCTTCCACAATGTATATTAAAACTAAAAGAAACCATGAGATGGTCAAATTATAATCCATAGACAAAATGAAACAGACATGGAAAATTCTGTTACTTTCTCCCTTCCTTTTGCCCTTTCTTCCTCTTTCTTGGGCCAACAGAGTAAAGCAAGGACTTAGATTTCCCTGCAGCTTTTGTTGTCATCTCCAGCCATTTCTCTGAGTTTGGGCTTTGAATTGGTCACTAGAGAGTGATAGGGAGCATTTACCTGAGGCTGGTAAGGAATGAGACACAGCACCAGGGTGCTTCACAGCTGCATCTGTACATACACAAAGGTACCAGGGCAGCCCAGCACAGACCTTGCCAGACCTGCAAGAAGAGGTAGATGCTGCTGTCTTCAGGGGCTGCCTAGGGACTAAGGCAGTCTAATTTTTCTCTAAGAGCAATCTAAAATTTGGACAACATTTGCTTTGAATTGTATTGGAAATATTTTTTGAGCATTAGCTGGCTTAATAAGAATATCCACTTCTCTCTCCCTCTCTCTCAGCAGAAGGCTGTAGACTATGTCTTCTAGCAACAGATGTTTTACCACCTGACTGTGGGATTGTTCATAAAATATAATTGCCTGGTGCTCAAAGTTTCTCCAGTAACAAATGTAAGGGTCACAGTCAAAATAAACATAGCCCTTCACCTCAGTTTCAATGTGTGGATCAAAAGAGGAAGCAACCCCAAACCCAGATTAACTAGCAGGAGCACACTCTGGAGAGATTACTCTGGAGAGATTATTCTGGTATTTCTTATAAAGGCTCTGCCATTGCTCCCTGCCACCTTAAAATCCACGGGATCATCAGTTTCCCCCTTTCTTCCATTCTCCTTCTCCTCTTCTCCCTTTCCTCTTTGTTTTGTTACAGGACTTCACATTGTAGATCACACTGGCTTTGAACTTAGTGTGATCCTCCTGCCTTTGCCTCCGAGATGCTGAGATCATAGGATTGTGCCAGTTACCCCTGTTTCCTTCTCTCTTCTTTCTCACCAGTCTCTTATTCCTTTCTTCCTTGATTCTTTGAACAATATCCTTCTTCTCTTTTTTATTAGATATTTTCTTCACTTACATTTCAAATGCTATCCCCAAAGCCCCCTACACCCTCCCCCCACCCTGCTCCCCAACCCACCCACTCCTGTTTCCTGGCCCTGGCATTCCCCTGTACTGGGGCATATGATCTTCGCAAGACCAAGGGCCTTTCCTCCCATTGATGGCCGACTAGGCCATCCTCTACTACATATGCAGCTACAGACATGAGTTCTGGGGGTACTGGTTAGTTCATATTGTTGTTCCTCCTATAGGGTTCTAACCATTACCTTTTCCCCTTTCCTTCCAGTCTGTGATGGTTTGAATGAGAATGGCCCCATAGGGTCATATAGCTGAGTACTTGGTCCCCAGTTGATGTAACTGTTTGGGAGAAGTTGGTGTTGCCTTTTTGGAGGAGGTGTGTCACAGGGGAAGTCTTTGAGGTTTGAAAAGACTCAAGACATTTCCAATGGTCACACAAAGTCTCCTACTTGTGGAATAAAATATGAGTTTCCAATTGCTCTTGCCATCACAACTTTGTTCCGGCATTATGAACTCTAATCCTCTATAAGACCAATTCCATTCTTTCTTTCATAAGTTGCCTTGGTCATGGTGTTTTGTCACAGCAATAAAAAGAAACCAAAGTACCATCTCTGCAATCACCCATGGAAAGTGCTATCAGTTCACTCACATTGCCCCTCTCTCCTACCCCTGATGCTCATTGCTGGTCCTGACCTTCTCTCAAGGATGAGGCTGGTTTTCCTGGTTATAATCTCTTGTCAAACTATTTTCTTCTATGCCTAGCTGCAAAATTATTTGCCCTTTGAAAACAGTCACAATCTAATCACAATATTGCCCTGCTCCAAAGCCTTTCCCATTTCATACAAAGGAGAATATACAGCCCAAATCCAGATCTTAGGCAACTCTATCCTTCTGTCTTCCTTCTGCTCCTACCAAAATGTTTTTTGACCCATTTTGGCCTGGCCCTTACCTGAGGCCTCCCAATTCCATTCAAATTCGTTCAACTTTGCTTAACTAAACTTACCTAGTTTAGCTCAAGCAGGACCTGCTCTGGGTACCCTTTTCTGATATCTCTACCTGCCGGGAGCCACCCAGCCCGGGCCAGGGTAGTGGTGGAGTGACAGAGTAGGACTCTGGTGATGGCTTTAAAGTCTGAGGGTCTTGGGGGCTTTCTAGCTCTCTAATTATACTAAAATGCTGATGATCACTTCTATTTATTATATGTAAGTACACTGTAGCTGTCTTCAGGCACTCCAGGAGAGGGCGCCAGATCTCGTTACGGATGGTTGTGAGCCACCATGTGGATGCTGGGATTTGAACTTACCACCTTCAGAAGAGCAGTTGGGTGCTCTTACCCGCTGAGCCATCTCACCAGCCCCTGATGATCACTTCTAAAAAGTCCTAAAAACTTTCTTGTTTTTTTCTGAGGGTAAAAGACTGCTGGTTTAGGCGATTAACACCAGTAGCCTAACAGCAGCAGATTAAGCAATCCCGGCTTTGTTCTATCTCAGCAGGAAGTGCTGGGCTCTAACTTTCAGCCAAGCTTGTCGGAGGTCTCAGGAAGAGAAGACTCTTAGAGAAGTGATTAGAGTTTATTACCAAATTGTAAAAAAATTTCCTGTGAAAGCTATCTAAGGGGAAAAACAGAAAGATCCTAAGAGGGGGTTGGGGGTGGGGTGGGGGGTATGGAGTGGGTAGGTGGGGGCGTTGGGATGGGGAGAAAATATTCTCTAAGTGGGGAAAGGGAAAAAGATTCTAGTCTAAGTGCAGAAAGGCATAAAAGGTCTCCTCTAGGGGGCTGGTGAGATGGCTCAGCGGGTTAGAGCACCCGACTGCTCTTCCGAAGGTGATAAGTTCAAATCCCAGCAACCACATGGTGGCTTACAACCACCCTTAACAGGATCTGACGCCCTCCTCTGGTGCGTCTGAAGTCAGCTACAGCGTACTTATGAAGAATAATAAGAAATGAATCCTTGGACCGGAGAGACCAACAGGAGCAAGCCAGGCTGTCCGGAGCGAGCGGAGCCGAACGGGGACGGCCGGAGCAAGCGGGGGACGCCGGAGCTAGCAGGGCCGGAGCGAGTGGGGCCGAACTGGGACGGCCGGAATGAGCGGGGCCAAACCGGAGCAAGCGGAGCCGATCGGCGAGTGGGGCTGGCTGGAACAAGCGGGGGGCCGTACGGGGGCGGCCGGGAGCAAGTGGGGCTGGCCGGAGTGAGCGGGGTGGAGCAGAGCGAGCGGGGTTGACCGGAACAAGGGGAAAAAAAAAAAGGTCTCCTCTATTGATCTTAGTTCTCTTGATGATTCTCTCTCATCTCTTTGTCCTCAGTACTTATACATCTTTCAGAATACATGATCACATGTTATAAAGTTCACACAAAAAATTAAATCATAAATTGAAATAGAAGTTTACAACAGCGAATGTTTACATGCATATCCATTAGGAATAATTATCTAGCTAAACATCCATCATCTGTCTGAGCTCCACAGGTTTACTGAAGGTTTAAAACCAAAACTAAGTTATTAGTGAAATTTTGTATAGATAAACCCAGACGGTATTTTATCTTCTATCCTAGCTCTACAATAAATAATTAGTTCCATTTTAATGACCTTTGGTTAATTGGTTTACAACCTCTTGGAATGTGCTCTGAGTAGGAGAAAGTCTGATTACCATCTAAGAACAATTAACTGGTGACACTTGGGAGACTGACAGAGTTCTCATTGCAGCTTTGACTATCAGAAAAGGACCTAATAGCAGTCCCATTAAAAAAAGAGCTTAATAATCATGGATATAATTCTAGGAATTCTTATAGGATCATCATTAAGACTTAAGTCATCTATTTGTCTATATAGCATCACTACAAGAGAGTACATCTTCATGGATCTGCAGAGATCTGCTCCAGAGGGGTGTGCTCCTACTTAGTGATTGTTATATATGTTTAATAATAACAGGAAAAGCATATTAATAGCAGGAATCTTTCCTAAAATTAGTCCCTCACAGCCTTGCTTAATGAGGGCCCACCTGTCGCAGATTATATAATAATCCAAGGCAGGCCACTTCAGAATGATCACCTGCTCGTTATTAGCTTGTCCCATTATGGCTCCTGACATCTACCAGATTTTTTCTGTACTCCTATAGAAAATAACATAGCAAGTCACTCCAGACATAATAAATTACATTCTGCTGTCTCTATCTTCCACATTTAGGTGTATCTTAGCCCCTACCTATGTGCTACTGTACCAGTGTGTCTAGAAGTTCTTGTCTTTGGTATTCACTGAACAAGGGCATTTCTTTTAGCCTTTACAATTGTTTTACTACTTCCTTCAACCTCCTACTACATTGCTATTCCTGATACATCTTAGCCCAGCCCGTATCAAGGTTGTACAGTATTCTGTGTAAATCTAAAGGGAGAACATACCACTCCTTAAAGAGGATTTCAAGTCTTTTCTATTACTAAGTTCCTAAAAGGATACTATTGATGCTCCAAGGATGATCGAGGCAGTGTACTACAGTTCTTACTGCCTCCATCTCGTGTTGGTCTTCTCAAGTCCATAGGAATCAGATGTTAGGCAAATGTGAACAGGACATTGAAGTTGACTCTCCTTTCCAAAATACAGCATTTGTCCTTGATCAAATATGTCATTCCCACTTCATCATTTTGTAGGAGCTCTACCAGCCTGAGCTCACATGAATGAGGAGCTGGACCACTTACACATTTTCAGAAGAGGTAACCTTAGGTAGTCACTGATAGGTAGTCACTGTTAGGTAGTCACTGTTAGGTAGTCACTCATAGGGTGCTGTGTTATCATATTTTTTTGGTATGTTGTAGCAGAAAATGGTTTAAACAGTAGATTCCATGGCATCCTCCAAGGGCACTGATCAATGGAATAGCAGGAGGCACTCAGCTCTTGGAGTGTTGTTGCTGCTGACTGAGGTGTGTTGAATACACATGTAAAATACACAGCAGCTTTCAAGGCATTATTCCTCTCAAATTGTAAACTAATTCACAGATTTTCTAACACCCATTACATGTTGAAACAATGTTATTTCAGAACTAAAAGGGTAAATAATATACAGTCAGCATTCATTTCACCTGCTCTGTTACCTTCTTCATATAGTTATATCTTTAGTTTTTGTCTCTGCAACAGAAAAGGAAGAAAGACTTATTTTGGTTCCCAGCCTCACAGCCTCACAGGTTTCTGTCCATGGTCAGTTGGTTCTGTTTCTGGATGCCAGACAAGACAGAATATCACCATGGCAGGGCCATGTTGTAAAGGAGGATGCTTTCCTCATGGCATCTAGAAAAATAGAGGAGTAGCAGGCAAGAGCTAGGCCAAGATTTTATCCCTCAAAGATATGTCCCCATGACATACTTCTTTCACCAGTCCCCACCTTTTCCACTCCCAACAGCCCAAGTCCCTATAATGTTAACTTTCTATTGGATGATACTACACTAGAGTGGATTTAGATAGCACTTGCTAGAGAGGCTAATCCTTATTTTCAAACTTACAGAGTCTAGTTAGAAACTCTGGTAGGACCTGAGCCTGGTAGCAAGGCCTGGAGCTAATCCTGATTCACAGACATTATGCTTCTTCACTAAGGAAGGGAAATGCTTGATGAAGAAGGAAATGAGATCTGGAACACAAGAGAACCTCAGTAGGATTTGATTAATGATTTAGTCATTTAGTCTGGCTCTTCTTTCTTTCTTTCTTTCTTTCTTTCTTTCTTTCTTTCTTTCTTTCTTTCTTTCCTTCCTTCTTTCTTTCTCTCTGGAGAGGAAAGGGTTTATTTCACTCACAGTTCCATATATCAGTTCATCATCAAAAACAGTGAGGGCAGGGACTGGAGCAGGGCAGGCACCTGATGCACAGGTCATGGAAGCATGCTGCTTATTGGCTTGTTCATTGTGGCTTCCTCAACATGCTTTCTTACAGAACCAGGCCCTACTCATAACGGGCTGGGTCCTCCTCCATAAATGACTAATTAAGAAAATGCCTTACAGCCAGATCTTAGGGGGGCATTTTCTCAATTGAGGCTCCCCACTTTCAGATAATTCTAGCTCATGTTATCTGACACACTTGCCATTATGCTTTACCATGACTTACATGTGGCATCTCCTACTCTTCCCACTCCAAAAAGCTATCAGTGGGCATTTTCTTTTCTAGATTTTCAAAATTCAGAGACAAGATTTAGAAGTTCATCATTTTATCAATTAAACAGTATATTCATTGTCATATTTAAATGGAAAGTTTTTACAATAAAATTTCTTTTAAATATACTTTTACTTCTTTGAGAATTATTGTATCAGTTATATTAGTTCTTTGAGAATTTTATGCACTGCGATTTGACCATATTCACCTCTCCTGCAAGTGCTCCCATATCCCATATGACATTGTCCTGTAGTTTGACATGCTGGGCTCACATTTTCCCACTTCTCCCCTTTTTGCATTTAGATACATGGAAACGTAGCTGAACTGTCTTTAATTTATTGGTTCTTTGCTTAGCTGAATCAATATTACAATAAGACCACAGAATTAATCTTTAATGTCTTGTCTTAAATTGCCAACATTTATACTTCATTCATTTTTAAACTCTGGTGAAATTTCCCATTTTCTCTTGCATGCTAGTCACTTTGAGCATTTTATTTTATTTTTTAAAAATATTCTCCGACTCCCTTTAAATTGGAAATTTGTTGTCAGTCACTCAATGATCAATTAGATGATAGCTTATGCTTCTCACTTCAGAGAAATAGCTTGCTGATATTTCAGGTTGCCACTCTTTGGCTGAATTGGAAGTCATTATCAGGATATGGGTTTAAACTCTCAACAGGAATGTAATGAACATGAGCCCTATGTCAGTAGCAAGTGACGCACAGATCTGAAATCAGTGTGGAGAAAACTAACACCATGCTAAGTTAAAAATCAACAGTCTGCGCCCCAGGCCAAGATGACTGGCTGTGATAATCTGTGGTGGAATGGCTTTGGAGTTTCAGCTTCAGTCCCTCCTGCCTGGCACCAAAATGTCTTGGCCAACTTGAGTTCCTCTGATATAGTCTAGGAGTCAGTTACAATCTCTGCATACCTCAACCTCAGTCATTCTGAAATTCATCATTGGTTTTCATTCATGTATCTGCATGTGTCATTACCAAGACCATTAACAGAGCTTGAAGAGAACTATCACAAAATACACCAGGCACAAGCTATACTAAATGTCTTTTAAAAGTGTGGCTGATGGGTAATTCAGAACAATGGAAATGCTTGTGACTGACTGCTTTGTATATTCTGTAAGTTAAAAAATGTTCTTTATATAGCTGTCTCCCAGGAGCTAATTCTTTGTTTAACGTACTTAGAGGTTTTAAAGTATCACCCATGTACTTAGTAAAATCAGTTTGTGAATACTGTAAGAAAAAGCCTGAACAATAGAAAAGTGGATAGGATAGACTAGGAAAGTTCTCATCCCTCTTTCCTTCACCACCATATAAGTCAGGTCTTTGCAACAAATTTCCCTATAGGCACAAATATAGATACAAATATTCAACAAATGACATTTATCAAATTTCTTCTCTGAATCCAAACTAATGCAGACAGGTAACCTGTCATCTGTGAAGTTCCAAACTCCAAGCAGACTTGGTAATGGCACATGCTGATACATGAATGAAACTGACTCCTAGACAGGCATCTTACCCGTGCCCCTGTGGCATATAGAGAAAACATTCTCTCTTCTTGTAACAGGCAGTCTCCACCCAACTCCTCTCACCTTCTCCAAGGCCCAGCTGTACCAGTCACTCCTTCCCTCTTCTACTTCCTGTCATGTTCTACTGTGTCTCAAATGCTGGTGTGTAGGCAGGTGATTACTGAGGAGTGACCTCAGGGTATGAGTGGTGGTGGTGGTGCTGCTGCTGCTGCTGCTATAACACAAGAAAAAGATACTTTTCTTATAACTATTTTTATAGACACCTGATTCTCTTTCTCTAATGATCAGTCATGAAACCTGACTCAAACATGTCTACCCAGTGGATGTAAGGGGAAGCATTTACTCTCAGTTTCTATTGTCCTTTGGCCAAGGATCAGCCTTTCAATGTAAATTTCTTTGGCCATGGGTGGCACAGACATGCATGCCACAAAGACACGAGTCCTTCAGGCATTTTTAGTCACAAAACAACCTGAGTGGAAGGTAAGATGTAGAAGATCAAAGTGAGAACTGCCTAAGTAAGTGGAGCTGCCTGTGTAGGCTAGGTTGGCTGTTGAGTGCTCCCAGGAATCCATCTGTCCTACCTCCTTTCCCTCTGCTCTGGGATTACAAGTGCATGCTACCATGCCAGCATTTTAAAAATGTGGATTCTGGGGAGCAAACTCAGGTCTTCTTATCATTCTAATAAGACAAGAACTTTGTTGACTGAACTATCTGGTTCCCTCACTGGCCCCCTTTAAGGCAGAGCTTGAGGTTGTCCAGGCTGGGGCAGAGCTTCATGTGGTCCAGGCTGGTCTCCAACTCATCATATGGCAAGGATGACCTTGATCCCTCTACCTCCCAAGTGCTGGAATTTCAGACATGTGTCACCACACCAGGCCAGCATTTTGTTCATGTTTAATCACATACTGTGTGATTAAAATATGTACCATCATATAGTCATTATATATATTTTTTGCAGTGTCAGAAATTAAATTCTGGGTCTTGTGAATATTAGGCAAATACTGCACAATCTGAGGTGAATTTCCTTGTAAATCTGGTGTATTTCCTTGCAAATATCACGCACACACTGCGCTATCTGAGGTGACTCTATCTCCAGCCTCTTGCCGTTGTTTACCTATGCTTTTTTTGTGTTTACCAATCTTTTTTTTTTTTCTTCTTTAGAAATACATCAAGGCAGGCAAGGTGCAAATCTCACAGCTGTCTAGAGGGAAAGAAAAGGGGGGAAAGCATGCTGTTTGAGGTAGGCTAGCATGGAGCTCAGCCACATGGCAGCAGGCAGTAATCACTTGTGTTGAAAGCTGTGTACTCCCCTACCTCCACTTTTGCCTTTTGTTCAAAGGTAATGTGGCAGCAAACTGCCTTTCCTCTCCACACCTTCTTTACTTTAGACTATTCTTCTCCAACACTTGTGATCTCCATGTGGCCAAATAATGAGCCTTTTGCCACGTCATAATTTTCTAGAGATCTCATCATAATTCAAGTGTTAGTGAGCACTTTCTTCTCCCAATAGTCTCTCTCTGTCATGTGCATATGTGTATGTGGGTGTAAGTGTACATGTGTGCATATCTGTAGAATACCTAGGTCAGTATTGGGTGTCTTTCCTCAATTGCTCTCCATCTTTATTATTCTATTACAACTCCTCTCCTGGCTAGTTTTATGTCAACTTGACACACTATAGTCATCTGAGACTTGGGAACCTTGGTTGAGAGGCTGTAGGCAAGCCTGTAAGGCATTTTCTTAATCAGTAATTGATGGGGCAGGGCCCAGCCCATTGTGCATGGTAATATTCCTGTACTGGTTGCCCTGAGCTCTATAACAAAGCAGAAGGAGCAAGCCAGTAATTAGCACTCCTTCATGGCCTCTGAATCAGCCTTCAGGTGCTGCCTTGTTTGAGTTCTTGTCTTGACTTTCCTTGATGATAAACAGTGATGGGGGAAGTATGTGGTCATTTGAATATGCTTGGCCCATGGGAAGTAACACTATTAGAAGGCCTTGTTGGCCAACAGGTGGAACAACAATATGAACTAACCAGTACCCCAGAGCTCGTGTCTCTAGCATATGTAGCAGAAGATGGCCTAGTCGCCATCATTGGGAAGAGAGGCCCCTTGGCCTTGGAAACTTTAAATGCCCCAGTACAGGGGAATGCCAGGGCCAAGAGGTGGAAGTGGGTAGGTAGGGGAGCAGGGTGGTGGGAGGGTACAGGAAACTTTTAGGATAGCATTTGAAATGTAAATGAAGAAAATATCTAATTTAAAAAAAGAAAAAGAAAAAAATATATATAAAAAGAAGGCCTTGTTGGAGAAGTTGTATCATTGTGGAGGTGAACATTGAGGTCCTATGCTTAAGCTCCACCAAGTCCAGAAGAGTGAATCCTCTCTTGGCTGCCTTTGGATCAAGATGTAGAGCTCTCGGTTCCTTCTTCAGTATCATGTCTGCCTAGATGCTGCCTTGCTTCCTGCCATGATGATAATGGAAATTAACTGAAATTGTAAGTCAGCCCCAATTAAATAAACCCTAAGATAAAATGTAAGCTGAATAAACCCTTTCCTCCACAAGTTTCTTAGGTTATGACATTTCATCACAGAAATAGCAATCCTAACTAAACAAGACCATAACAATGATACCAATTGACATGCCAAGATGTATGGGGAAATCTTGGGGTGGGAGCACACTAGATGAAGATCTACAGGAAATTAATGACTACTAAGAGAGAGGGAATTAATCTTCTGAGGGATGAGGCCCGAAACTGGTTACCCAAAGTCAAGTGTCAACATTAAAAATATGTATATAAATATGAACAATGCTAAATGGACTTACCAAGTTATATTTATACATTTATTCATATATTTAACATATATGCATATTAATAATAATACTAACTAAAGAAAAAAGAGGCATGTATTTGAGAGGGCATATGGGTATGTGGAAGGGACTTGAAGAAGGAGGAAGGGGGAAAATGATGTAAATATAGTACACATATATGAAAAAATAAAATATTTTTATTAGTGTGTATATATGTGTTGTGAGTGACATGTGTCATGGCACATATGTGGAAACCAGATAATAACTTTGAGGAGTTGGTTATTCTCTTTCATCATCACATGGATTCTAGATATCAAGCTCAGACCATCAGGCTTTTCAGCAAGTACCTTTTTGCTCAATGATACATCTCACCAGCCCTAGCCCCCTTTATTTTTTGAGACAGGGTCTCTCACTGAACCTGAAACTCATGTATTCAGCTAGTCTGGTTGGCCAGTGAGCTTCAGGGATCTTCCAATCTCTATGCTCTGTCTCCCCTCTGGAGTTGTAGGCACATACTACCTGAATCCCAGGGATCTGAATGCAGCCATCCTTCTTAGGTGGCAGGCATTTTATCAGAGACATTTCCTCACCCCCACCCCACCCCCAAATATTCTCTGACATTCATGGAACCTCACCTTTGGGATTTTCTTCTGGATCTCAATGTGTACTTTCCTGGCTCTTGATTTTCTAATATCAGGCATGTGTAGGCATCCATCGCTGGCCACCTCTCTTTCTGCTGTATGCGCCACCTTGAGGTTAATTCATAAATTTTAGTGACTTTAAATATATTATCTGTTCTTTATGTATACTACTCTCACACTTATTGTCTAATCTTCATTGTTTGTTCAACTCCAAAGCCATATGGCCCACTACACAGGACTCTCAACATGTCCAAAATAGAATTCCTGGCCCTTTTCTGAGAACAGGACTTTCCTATGACCTGTCCCACTCACTGAATGATATTAACATTTGTCTAATTTTTCAGTCAGAAATTTACAGGTTATCCCCAAATACAAACAGTCTTACCATCATACTCACTGCCATACCAAGTCCTGTTTTTAAATCGACTCCACCTCCATGACACTTATACACCCTGAGAGCTTCTTCCTTATTCTCCATGAATCTCCTTTTGCCATAGCAAAACCAGTCTCGTGGTATCAGTTAAATAATTTTACATTATGTCTCAAAACCCCACAATAGATAGTAACTGTCCTGAGTTCTAAAACTACTTCTAAGACTTAGAGGGCCAGCAATGGCCTGAATTCCAAGTGCCTCACCAGTGTAGTACTGTTCTGTGGCTCCTTTTCCCAACATGTGCTTCCTGATCATCTTCCTCCTAGGTACTCAGTGACATCGACTTCTTCCCCTTCAGGTTCTGCTGTGTACACTATTCCTACTGACTGAAGGTTCTGCAGTTCATCCTGGGGGAAATCCCAGGTGTCAGCCCAACAGTAACTCCTTCAGAGATGCCTATCCTGCTCTACGACTCTGTAACTTGACAGTCTGTATGTTTTTCTTTTTGGAATTTGCCACCATGTGTAATTGTATTTATATTGCCTGCCTTCCAACTCCAGAAGTTGAGAAATAACATGCATATAGTTTTTTTTTTTTTTTAAGTTTCCTAGCCATGCACAGTACTTGGCACTGGAAACACTAACTAGATAAGAAGAGGAAGGAAGGAGAAGAGAAAGAATAAAGTTGCTTGTAGGAAAATTAGATTTTATGCTACAATGAGTTTGCAATTCTGGAACCAAGGTGCCATGTTTCCTGTTGAAATAACCATGCACTGAATGCTGCTGCATTAACAAGATCCATCCTGTGCTATGCTGGTCTCTGGTGTGTTCCTGAATCTGCTGTATTTGCTTTCCCATTCCCTAGATGATGCAGACAGCCTTCAACTCTTCCTTCATCAGAAGAAATAGCCATGGTTTAAAATTCTAGTTAAAAATGTCTCAATGTGTTTAGTGAGTCCCAGAGTGCAACAGAATTCTGCCTTTCAGAGTGACTTAGTGCCTGTGTCCTGCCGTCCTTCAAATAGAACATTTACAGGCTTTTAGGAAAAAAAAAAAACAAACAAGCATGAAAAGGGAATAATAACTACATTTTAAATGGAGATTTAGTAAAGGGATTTATTAAATGTGTACACTGAGTCAGAAACTAGGGAAGAGGCACAACCCACATGGGTCCTCCTCATCGGCAGCCTGTTCAGGAAGAGATGAAAAGGACACAGCTACATACTCATGCAACATTGTAGACTTGTTGGAGTAAGAAATCTAGGAGTTACCCTTGATTCATACTTGATATCATGGTTTCATTATCTGAGACAAACCCCAGTCCTTTAAAACCCCTGCCTTGACATTATTACTATTTTATTCATACAACCTCTGAACTAGGATGACTGGTAGGATTAAAATGAAAATAATCATGAAATGAGAAAATATTGGCTTTCTGCCCATTGTGTGGCTAGGTGGACATTTCACATGGCTTTTTCTAGATTTCATTCAGTGCTTCCCAACCATTCTGTACACAGATACCAGAAAGATCATTCAAAAACCTAGATCATCTTATACTACTGCTTGAAAGCCAACCAGTGACTTCCCAGCAGTCTGTCATCTGCTCACTTAGAGGGCTCTTCCTGATGGCCTATCGACTTCTTCCTGCAGCTCCCCATTCTACACTTGAGCCACATGTTGGACTCCCAGTTCTCCAAATGCAGCAGGCTCCGTTGAGCACCAGAGTTCACACAGTCTGTGGGCTCTTTATCTGGAAGAAGTTTCTGTTTCCTCTCCAGACACGTTCATTCCTGGCCCACTGAGCTCAAGATAAGCATCAGTTCCTGGAGCCAGGGGAAGGACGGTGCTCCCCTGACTTCCCGATAACTGTCATCACCCCTGCACCTCTCCGTTGGCGGGCTTAGTGCGACTGCTCATTTCTGCCAAACCAGAAGACTCAAAGACAGGGCTTTGCTGATACTGTTCACCTTTTCCTGTATAGCTGTCAATAGAAATCAGAGACTCCATGTAACAAAGTCAAGTCTCCTCTCCTCTCCTCTCCTCTCCTCTCCTCTCCTCTCCTCTCCTCTTCTCTTTTTCTTTTCTTTTTGAGACAGGGTTTCTCTGTGTAGCCCTGGCTATACTGGAACTTGCTCTGTAAACCAGGCTGGCCTTGAACTCAGAGATCCACCTGCCTCTCCTTCCTGAGTGCTGGAATTAAAGGTGTGGACCACCACCTGGCCCCACAAAATGTTTTCAATGCAGGAAGGGATGAATAGACAATTCCTATTTTAAGTATACAGTTCTGTTTACTGTGCTCAAAACCCAATTCCAGCTGAAAATTCCTGTGAATTATTTTTAATAATCACCAAGTTTTTTGTTTTGTTTTGTTTTGTTTTGTTTTGTTTTAGATTGGCTAGTTGTTTTTTTTTTTTTTAACTTGCATACAGATTTAGGTTAGTGAGATCATGACTTGATATGCTGTGTGGGGTGAATACAGTAAAGGACTAATGATTCCTGTGAAGTAGGAAGACTTCAAACAAGAGACTCAGTAAATTTATTGTTGGAAAGGTCAGAGAAGCTGGCCTGAACTTTGCTGCAATGTGCCATTCTGGGATCATGAAGAGCAACAGATTTCAGTGGGAGATGACAACAGCAGCTGTTCTCAGAGTCCATTCTAGCAGATATAGTGTAGGAAAAGCCAGAGGATGGGGCTGGAGCTTTCTGTGATGTGCAACCACAGGACAAAACCAGTCTCATTTACATAGCACATTCTATGTTTCTCTACACATGGGGATCCAGGGACTTGAGGCCTGGAATAGAAAACAGGAAAGTTATGAATCATTGGACTCCTGAGTCAGTTCTCTGGAGTTCAGTGAGAAGTCTCTGTCATCTTTTAATAAATTCCCCTTCTTTTTTTTTTTTTTGTTACTAGTTAAAGATGGTTTCTGTTTCAGCAACTCAAAAGATTACATGATTACACAATTACAAATACAGAGATGTGCCTCTGCAGGTGAGAGCAGAGACCAGAAAGATTAGAAGGGGGGTCATTTCACAAATTACAGAGGTGAGAAGATTGGTAGCCAGAGAGCAAGAGTGAAAGAAAGCAACAGAGAGACTGTCAGAAGTAGACAAAGGGCTGAAAGCAAAAGCTTAGGTGAAGAGCGAGAGCGAGAGCGAGAGAAAGAGTGAGAGAGCGAGAGAGAGCGAGAGTGAGAGAGCAAGAGTGAGAGAGCGAGAGAGAGCGAGAGTGAGAGAGCAAGAGTGAGAGAGCAAGAGTGAGAGAGCGAGAGAGAGCGAGAGTGAGAGAGCAAGAGTGAGAGAGCAAGAGTGAGAGAGCGAGAGCGCGAGGGAGAGAGAGAGACATACATAGAGACAGAGGCAGAGATAGAGACAGAGAGACTAAAGCAGAGCAGGAGACCTGCAGAAAAGGAGGATGCAGAGAGGAGAGGGCAGGCAGAGAGGAGAAGGCAGGCAGAGGGAGCATGTAGTACTAGAAAGATGTTAGGAGTTGAGGAAACCTAGCCAGGTTGGACACTAAAAGGTTAAGTGCCTGGATGAAAGACACTTCAAAGTCCAAACTGAGGATTAGAACAGGCTCAGGGAAAAGATGTTGACTAAGATCACCAAACATTTAATAGAGAAAGAAGCCAAGGTAAAAACCATGTGTGATTATTCTGAAGAAGTTATCAGCCTGAGGGGGCTGTAGATGGAATGGACATCCTGAAGGGCTTGGGATTTATTGCTTTCTGAGAGGGTTTTATAAGTTTTTCTTTTACACTTTGGTTCACCTTAGCTTATAATGGGATTTATTGGGAAACATGCTGAAGAATGAAGGGGTGTGTGTGGTCCCAGAGGAGGCATCATGTTGGGGACCACTCAATCTCATTTAAAGACTGAAGTGGCTGCCTTTGTGAAATTCCAACCCTATGCAGATAGGGAGGAGTACAAAGACTTCAAGATCAACAAGATGTTTCAGAAAGCTGTCTTATAAAATGTCAACTGACTTGTTCCCATAGTCAAAGTGGGAGAAGTGGAGAGGTCAGCCAGCATGGAGAGAATTCAGGATTAGAGATAAGAGAGATGACAGTAAAGAAGAGAATATGTAGGTAGATAAACAGAGAAGGCCAGGGATTCAGCTCAGTTGGTAGTGGGTGTGGTGGTACATGACTGTAAATCCCAGCATTCAGAAGGTAAAAGGCAGGAGGATCAGGAGTTCAAAGTCAGCCTCAATCACAAACAAGTTCAATACTAGCCTGGAATACATGAGACTCTTTTTAAAAAACAAATACATAATACATTCATACATGTACACAGACATATATACTGAATGTATACATACATTGATGACAATAAAAATTAAAATTAACATAGTAATTGACAGTGTGGTTGGCAAACAATTCCCAACAGCTGTGTGTGCTGGCAGGAAACCTCATATCTAGAAATCCCAATTTACTGAAGTAGGGTGGGGTCTTCCTATATTTTGGAGTCCTAAAATGTAATAGCCATAGATAAACACTGTGTTTTGTAAAGCTGCTAGGAATCCCACATATCCTTAGGTAGAGAGCTGTTTTCTGTTCTAGAACTTTGGGAACAAAACCTATAATTAGATGATTCTGAAGGTTGTTTTCATTCATAAAGAGAATTGGAAACGTGGCCAGGCACTCAAATATGTATGAAACACCAATATACCTTCTACAGCAAGTAAATTAAAGACATCCTTCAACTGACATGTCATATATATATATGAAAATGTTATACACACATGCATATATATATATATATATATATATATATATATATATATATATATATAATGTAAACATGATGAAGATATATGTACACACACACACATATATATATATATATATATCTTCAGATTCAAAGTCTTACAACTCTAGCTAGGTGTGGTGGTACGTGTCCTAGTGCTTGGGGGCAGAGACAGGTAGATCTCTGTGAGTTTGAGGCCAGACTGGTCTACATAGTGAGTCTAGGACAGCCAGGCCTACACAGAGAAACCCTGTTGCAAACAAAACAAAATAAAACAAATCTCACAGTTCTGAATATTATCCCAGTTACCTGACTGTACCACTTGGAGTAACCATAAAACAAATATGCTTCTCTCTGTGAAACCTAGAGTTCAAATTTATTTAATTTTTTGTTAATTTTTTATTTAAATTTTTTATAAAATTTATTTGTGTTTAAAGATCATTTACAGACTGTGGGAGGGTTCCCTTTTCATCTGGGGACCATATGAAAATTCATATCCATGGAAATGGAGGGCTCTAGGCACTGTATCGGGTAGGACTGCTGACCTGAAAACAAGCACATACAGTTTATTCCAAGATCCACCTTCCTTCTGACAGTCTTTCTCCTTACACAAAGCAGTGGCTCCTAAGGCTGTGCTACTTCAGTTTCTTGGAGCTTGTGCAAATGAAGGCCAATTGCAGACCACAGATGTGAATTCAGTCTTGCTGGAACCCAAGCACTGGTGGCAGGTCACGCTCTTGAGCTCTTTGAAGTTAGAATCATGTTTAGTGGCTTTTATCCTTAAAGCATCAAGATCAGTGAAATTCTGAATCTGAAAAAGTGTAGTAGATGATGGCAGACTAGATCCCCCTTTGTAAGAGTTAGAGTGAGATCAATTACAAATGAGCACTTGAAATATTCACAAAATGAGGAAGGGATGATGGCTACATAAGTAACCAGTTTTTTGGGGGAGGGCATTTTATAATTCTGGGCTTGGACACCAAATGTACTGGAGTTTTCTTATAAAGAAGAAATCTTTTTGTAGAAAAAAAAATCAGTGAGACTTGGCAGTCATGTGGGGCTTGTGTTAGAAATTAGAAACTTTGAGGGGTGCTTAATTTGGTTGGTTTTCCCCAGGGGACATCTAAGTTCAGGGACTATGCAAAGAAGGCTGGGACATTTGGCTGAAGGATTCTTTCTACAAGGCATAACAAAAGTCCTTCTGGTTTCATGAGAGAAAAATTCTAACCAAAATATGAAGCTCTGCGTTTTAGAGCTAATCACCCTTCAGGACAGCATCCAGCATTTGAAATTGTCATGAGGCAAAGGATTTGAAGCTAAAGAGCTAAACTTCAAAGTCTTTCAGCACTGAGGAAACAGAGCTCTCACAGGTCCTAATCCATAGCCTAAAGAGCTATGCTTGGAGAACAAAGAAGTAAGAGATAGTACGAGACTTACCACAGCTGCGTTTTTAACCACAAGCCCTATTCTGATCAAACATAAACCATCATCCTTTCTGCCTTTTCAAAGAGGACTGTGGAAACCTTCTCCAGAGCATGCATCAAGGAGAGCATATCATTTCTGCATACAACAACAACAACAACAACAACAACAACAACAACAACAAGCCTTGATAGACACCCAGAGAAGCAGGAATCATAATCAAGAGAAAAGGTAAACAATGAAGGAGATCCACTGGTTAATGTATTAAGTGAACCAGAAGAAGGAACAGTAGCTGATGGTTAAATCTAGTGAAAAAGAAGCATGAACATTTTCTTCTTCTTTTTTTCTCCCAATTTTCTATTAGGTATTTTCTTCATTTACATTTCAAATGCTATCCTGAAAGTCTCGCATACCCTCCTCCCCACTCCCCTACCCACCCACTCCCACTTCTTGGTCCTGGTGTTCCCCTGTACTGGGGCATATAAAGTTTGCAAGACCTAGGGGCCTCTCTTCCCAATGTTGGCCAGTTAGGCCATCTTCTGCTACATATGCAGCTAGAGACACGAGCTCTGGGGCTACTGGTTAGTTCATATTGTTGTTCCGCCTATAGGATTGCAGACCTCTTTAGCTCCTTGGGTACATTCTTTAGCTCCTCAACTCGGGCCCTGTGTTCCATCCAATAGCTGACTGTGAGCATCCACTTCTGTGTTTGCCAGGCACAGCACAGCCTCACAAGAAACAGTTATATCAGGGTCCTTTCAGCAAAATCTTGCTGGCGTATGCAATAGTGTCTGCGTTTGGTGGCTGATTATGGGATGGATCTCCGGGTACATCAGTCTCTGGATGGTCCATCCTTTTTTTTTGTCTCAGCTCCAAACTTTGTCTCTGTAACTCCTTCCGTGGGTGTTTTGTTCCCAATTCTAAGAAGGAATGAAATGTCCACATTTTGGTCTTTGTTCAACTTGAGTTTCATGTGTTTTGCAAATTGTATCTTTGGTATTCTACGTTTCTGGGCTAATACCCACTTATCAGTGAGTAAATGTCATGCGAGTTCTTTTGTGATTGGGTTACCTCACTCAGGATGACACCCTCCAGATCCGTCCATTTGCCTAGGAATTTCATAAATTCATTGTTTTTAATAGCTGAGTAGTACTCCAATTGTGTAAATGTACCACATTTTCTGTATCCACTCCTCTGTTGAGGGACATCTGGGTTCTTTCCAGCTTCTGGCTATTATAAATAAGGCTACTATGAACATAGTGGAGCATGTGTTCTTATTAGCAGTTGGAGGATCTTCTGGGTATATACCCAGGAGAGGTATTGTGGGATTCTCTGGTAGTACTATGTCCAATTTTCTGAGGAACTTCCAGACTGATTTCCAGAGTGGTTGTACAATCTTGCAATCCCACCAACGATGGAGGAGTGTTCCTTTTTTTCCACATCCTTGCCAGCATCTGCTGTCACCTGAATTTTTTATCTTAGCCATTCTGACTAATGTGAGGTGGAATTTCAGGGTTGTTTTGATTTGCATTTCCCTGATTATTAAGGATGTTGAACATTTTATCAGGTGCTTCTCAGCCCTTCGGTATTCCTCAGTTGAGAATTCTTTGTTTAGCTCAGTGCTCCATTTTTTATTTTTTATTTGATTTTCTGGAGTCCACCTTTTGGAGTTCTTTATATATATTGGATATTAGTCCCCTATCTGAGTTAGGATTGGTAAAGATCCTTTCCAATCTGTTGGTTGCCTTTTTGTCTTATTGACAGTGTCTTTTTTGCCTTAGAGAAGCTTTGCAATTTTATGAGGTCCAATTTAAAATTCTTGATCTTACAGCAGAAGCCTTTGCTGTTCTATTCAGGAATTTTTCCCTTGTGCCCATATCTTTGAGGCTTTTCCCCACTTTCTCCTCTATAAGTTTCAGAGTCTCTGGTTTTATGTGGAGTTCCTTGATCTACTTAGACTTGACCTTAGTACAAGTAGATAAGAATAGATCAATTCGAATTCTTCTACATGCTAACTGCCAGTTGTGCCAGCACCATTTGTTGAAAATGCTGTCTTTTTCCACTAGATGGTTTTAGCTACCTTGTCAAAGACCAAGTGACCATAGGTGTGGGGGTTCATTTCTGGGTCTTCAATTCTATTCCATTGGTCTACCTGTCTGTCACTATACCAGTACCATGCAGTTTTTTTTCCCTTTATCTTTTATTTTATTTTATTTTATTTTACCGCAATTGCTCTGTAGTACATCTTTAGGTCAGGCAGGGTGATTCCACCAGAGGTTCTTTTATCATATAGAACAGTTTTTGCTATCCTAGGATTTTTGTTATTCCAGATGAATTTGCAAATTGTGCTTTCTAATTTGTTGAAGAATTGAGTCGGAATTTTGATGGGGATTGCATTGAATCTGTAGATTGCTTTCGGCAAGATAGCCATTTTGACTATATTAATCCTGCCAATCCATGAGCATGAGAGATCTTTCCATCTTCTGAGATCTTCTTTGATTTCTTTCTTCAGAGACTTGAAGTTCTTATCATATAAATCTTTCACTTCCTTAATTAGAGTCACACCAAGGTATTTTATATTATTTGTGACTATTGTGAAGGGTGTTGTTTCCTTACTTTCTTTCTCAGCCTGTTTATCCTTTGTGTAGAGAAAGGCCATTGATTTGTTTGATTTAATTTTATATCCAGCTACTGCACTGAAGCTGTTTATCAGGTTTAGGAGTTCTCTGGTGGAATTTTTAGGGTCACTTATATATACTATCATATCATCTGCAAATAATGATATTTTGACTTTTTCCTTTCCAATTTTTATTCCCTTGATCTCCTTTTGTTGTCGATTTGCTCTGGCTAGGACTTCAAGTACTATATTGAACAGGTAGGGAGAAAGTGGGCAGCCTTGTCTAGTCCCTGATTTTAGTGGGATTGTTTCTCTCCATTTTAGTTTGATATTGGCTACTGGTTTGCTGTAGATTGCTTTATTATGTTTAGGTGTGGGCCTTGAATTCCTGATCTTTCCATGACTTTTATCATAAAAGGGTGTTGGATTTTGTCAAATGCTTTCTCAGCATTTAATGAGATGATCACGTGGTTTTTATCTTTGAGTTTGTTTATATAATGGATTATGTTGATGGATTTCCGTATAGTAAACCATCCCTGCATCTCTTGAATGAAGCCTAGTTGGTCATAATGGATGATTGTTTGGATGTATTCTTGAATTCGGTTAGCGAGAATTTTATTGAGTATTTTTGCATCAATATTCATAAGGGAAGTTGGTCTGAAGTTCTCTATCTTTGTTGGGTCTTTATGTGATTTAGGTATCAGAATAATTGTGACTTCATAGAATGAATTGGGTAGAGTACCTTTGTTTCTATTTTGTGGAATAGTTTGAAAAGAACAGGGATTAGGTCTTCTTTGAAGGTCTGATAGAACTCTGCACTAAACCCATCTGGTCCTGGACTTTTTTTGGTTGGGAGACTATTGATGAATGCTTCTATTTCTTTAGGGGATTTAGGTCATTAATCTGATCTGATTAACTTTGGAACCTAGTATCTGTCTAGAAAGTTGCCCATTTCATCCAGGTTTTCTAGTTTTGTGGAGTATAGCCTTTTAGGATATGATGATGTTTTGGATTTCCTCAGGCTCTGTTGTTATGTGTCGTTTATCATTTCTGATTTTGTTAAATAGGATGCTATCCCTCTGCCCTCTAGTGAGTCTGGTTAAGGGTTTATCTATTTTGTTGATTTTCTCATAGAACCAGCTCCTGGTTCCGTTGATTCTTTGAATAGTTCTTTTTGTTTCCACTTGGTTGATTTCACCCCTGAGTTTGATTATTTCCTGCTGTCTACTCCTCTTGGGTGAATTTGCTTCCTTTTGTTCTAGAACTTTTATGTTTGCTGTCAAGATGCTAGTGTATGTTCTCTGTAGTTTCTTTTTGGAGGCACTCAGAGCTATGAGTTTTCCTCTTAGGACTGCTTTCATTGTGTCCCATAAGTTTGGGTGTGTTGTGGCTTTATTTTCATTAAACTTTAAAATCTTTAATTTTTTTCTTTACTTCTTCCTTGATCAAGGTATCATTGAGAGTGTTGTTCAGTTTCCACACGAATTTTGGTTTTGTATTATTTATGTTGTTATTGAAGATCAGCCTAAGTCCATGATGATCTGATAGGATGCATGGGACAATTTCAATATTTTTGTATCTGTTGAGGCCTGTTTTGTGACCAGTTATATGGTCAATTTTGGAGAAGGTACCAGGAGGTGCTGAGAAGAAGGCATATCCTTTTGTTTCAGGATAAAATATTCTGTAGATATCTGTTAAATCCATTTCTTTTATAACTTCTGTTAGTTTCACTGTGTCTCTGTTTAGTTTCTGTTTCCAGGATCTGTCCATTGGTGAGAGTGGGGAGTTGAAGTCTCCCATTATTATTGTGTGAGGTGTAATGTGTGCTTTGAGCTTTACTACAGTTTCTTTAATGAATGTGGCTGTCCTTGCATTTGGAACATAGATATTCAGAATTGAGAGTTCTTCTTGGAAGATTTTACCTTTGATGAGTGTGAAGTGCCCATTCTTCTCTTCTTTGATAACTTTGGGTTGGAAGTTGATTTTATTTGATATTAGAATGGCTACTCCAGCTTGTTTCTTCAGACCGTTTGCTTGGAAAAATTGTTTTCTAGCCTTTTACTCTGAGGTAGTGCCTGTCTTTGTCCTTGAGATGGGTTTCCTGTAAGCAGCAAAACGTTGGGTCCTGTTTTTGTAGCCAGTCTGTTAGTCTATGTCTTCTTATTGGGGAATTGAGTCCCTTGATATTAAGAGATATTAAGGAAAAGTAATTGTTGCTTCCTATTATTTTGTTGTTAAAGTTGGGATTCTGTTCTTGTGGCTGTCTTCTTTTAGGTTTTTTGAAGGATTACTTTCTTGCTTTTTCTAGGGCATAGTTTCTGTCCTTGTATTTATTGGTGTTTTTCCACTATTATTCTTTGAAGGGTTGGATTCATGGAAGGATTGTGTGAATTTGATTTTTTAATGGAATATTTTGTTTTCTCCATCTATGGTAATTGAGAGTTTTGCTGGGTATAGTAGCCTGGGCTGGCATTTGTGTTCTCTTAGTGTCTGTATAACATCTGCTCAGGATCTTCTGGCTTTCATAGTCTCTGGTGAGAAGTCTAGTGTAATTCTAATAGGCCTACGTTTATATGTTACTTGACCTTTTTTCCTTATTGCTTTAATATTTTCTCTTTATTTAGTGCATTTGTTGTCCTGATTATTATGTGTCGGGAGGTATTTCTTTTCTGGCCCAGTGTATTTGGAGTTCTGTAGGCTTCTTGTATGTTCATGGGCATCTCTTTCTTTAGGTATGGGAAGTTTTCTTCTATAATTTTGTTGAAGACATTTTCTGGCCCTTTACGTTGAAAATCTTCATTCTCCTCTACTCCTATTATCTGTAGATTTGGTCTTCTCATTGTGTCCTGAATTTCCTGGATGTTTTGAGTTAGGATCTGTTTGCATTTTGCATTTTCTTTGATTGTTGTGTCCATGTTCCCTATGGAATCTTCTGCACCTGAGATTCTCTCTTCCATCTCTTGTATTCTGTTGCTGAAGCTCATATCTATGGTTCCTGATTTCTTTCCTAGGGTTTCTATCTCCAGAGTTGTCTCACTTTGGGTTTTCTTTATTGTTTCTACTTCATTTTTAGGTCCTGGATGGTTTTGTTCAATTCCATCACCTGTTTGGTATTGTTTTTCTGTAACTCTCTAAGTGTTTTCTCTTTAAATGCTTCTAGTTGTTTACCTGTGTTTTCCTGTATTTCCTTCTTAAAGTCCTCCATCATCATGATGAGGAGTGACTTTAGATTCATGCCTTGCTTTTCTGGTGTGATGGTGTATTCAGGACTTGCCATGTTGGGAGAGTTTGGTTCTGATGATGCCAAGTAACCTTGGTTTCTGTTGCTTCTGTTCTTAAGCTTGCCTCCTGCCATCTGATTATCTCAAGTGCTTTCTGTCCTCAATATATCTGATTGGAGTCTGTCCTTCCTATAATCCCAGTTGATTCAGGACTCGTCAGAGTCCAGCTTTCTCTCTGATCTTTTGATTGTGGGCTCCTGTGAACCTGAGATTCTGCATGTGTTAGAGTTCTTGGCAGTCAGGTTCTTCTGAAACCCTGAAATACTGGTGTGACCCAGCTCCTGCTATCCTGCGATCCTGTTGTCCTACGATCCTGGACATGTTACAGTGCCTGAAAGTGGTGTCTCCTTTGAGGATCGAGGAGCTGTTTGGTCTGTTCAAACCAAGGAAAAAACAGAACCGATCAAAAGGAACCTGAGCCTCTGGTCAGGAAGGGCTTTGGTGTCCTTATTCCTTTTGTTACTGGCCTGTAACAATTGGATTGGGACTGATGTATTGTTCCACTCACCAGTGGTCCTAAGATCGCGCGGAGAGTCCTTTAGGGACCTCAGGGATGTCCGCCGACTCTGTGCCCAAGGTGACCCTGTGTTGGCGCTGACCAGAAGGAAGAGACTCGTGCCCTTGGTCAGGCCAGTTTTCTGCTTCCCTAATGCTGTCTCAGGTCCTACAAGATTGGATTGGAGCAGAAGTTGTCTTCCACTCACTAGTGGTCCTAAGATTGCATGGAGAGTCCTCTAGGGACCATGGGGGTGTCTCGCATGAACATTTTCTAAGGGACAAAGATGGTGTACCACTTTGCTCCTTGTTGCTGTGATAGAACACTGACCGAAAGCAATGTGTAAGATGAAATAAATCCCTTTACAACTGTACAAAGCGGTAGTTGAACAAGATTAAGAAGCAACACTCCTCTGTAGTCTCTGCTCCAGTTACTGCCCTAACTTCTGTCACTGATATACCTGGTAGTACAAGAGGAAATAAATAAACCCTTTCCTCAATATAACTGTGAGGTCAAAAGATGACGGTATAACATCTCACGGGGATGGGATTAAAAACTGCCAGTCTACAGTTATCATCGGAATGAAGGTAAAAGAAAGTTTTAAGCAACTAGAAAGGAAAGGAATCTTCACCAACATGCAATACTAGAACAATTAGAGGAAGAATTAAAACATGAAGGAAAATGATCACACACAAGTGTGTTTGCATGTTGAATATCCTCCAAAGGTCAGTGTGCTAAAGACAAGGTCTACAGAAGCTTGCTATTAGGAACTTTCTAGAAGGTAGTAGGCTTATGTCATCTTTCGGTCATGGGCGCATGCTCTCGAATGGCTTTCGAAAATCACTGATTCCTCCCACTTTGCTTCCTGGCTTGTGATAGAGACTGATTGCTTTGGGTACACTTTACCACCAAGATGTGTGATTCTCTAGACATCCAAGCTGGAAGCTTGCTCAGCCTTAAACCCAAAACATCTGGAATTCTTAAGGCCAAGTTTATTTTTGTTGTTTTGTTTTTGTTTTTATTGATTCTTTGTGAATCACGCAGTCCAATCCCACTCCTCTCCTGGTCCCTTTGTGTCTCCCCTTGCAACCTCCTCCCACAAAAGAAAAAACAAACAAACAAACAAACAAACAAACAAACAAACAAATGCATCTCACCTTAGAAGCTTTAGTGTGTCATGGTCTGTCATACGCTGTATACCCTTTTGCCCACACAGCTTTACTTGCAAATATTCATTGCAATGTGTCATTGGTATGTCCCCCCTTTCAGAGCCCTACCACTCTCCCTCCCCTTTTTGTCTGAGAGGGTGGGTCCCCCCTAGATATTCCCCACCCAGGTGCATGAAGTCTCTGCAGAATTAGGCAAATCTTCTCTCACTGCACCAGAAAAGGTAGTCCTGTTGGGGATCAGATTTTACAGTCAGGCTACAGATTTAGGGACAGCCCTCATTGTAGTTGTTGGGGGAACCACATGGAGACTAAGCATCTGCTACCTATGCAAACAGAATTTTTAAATAAGTTAATTAACTTAGGAATTTCAAAGCTGACTAAATTAAATGTAACTAAAAGAACAACATAAAAAATGTATAACTTGATTACTTCATGGTAACATACTGTACTAAGTGAATCACATGAGAAATCTTAAAAGAATATAACACAAACATATATAATTAAACATCTAATAACTACATAAAGCAACAAAACCATAAAAAATACTTGATTAATTGAAAAAGACTAGAAAGAATGAATGCATGAACAAAGCGTAAATGAATAAGTACTACAGCTTTGAAGCATATCTGTCACAATGGCCACAGATGCCTATGTGACGCTGGAGGGTTTGATTCTCAAACACAAGGGCTGTACCAAAATTTGAAGAGCAAAGGAATTTTCTTTGGCCACTATATAGATCGGTAGAGGCTCTCCCACTTACAGTGGGTTTTAAGTGACAATAATCCTATTATAAGTTGAGAATATTGTGATGGCTTAAATAAGGAACATTTCAAAAAGCCTTATCAATTTGAATATTTGGTCCCCAATTGGTGGTACTGTTGGTAAAATTATGGAACTTCCAGGAGGAGGCGACTTGCTGGAAGGAGTTCTATGAATGGGGTAGGATTTAGGGGTGTATAGCCTTCCCCAC
The DNA here is from genome assembly GCA_902729485.2 of Mus minutoides. Lineage (NCBI taxonomy): Eukaryota > Metazoa > Chordata > Mammalia > Rodentia > Muridae > Mus > Mus minutoides. The sequence continues at coordinate 1,800,874 of LR749671.1, read as the reverse complement.
TTTCAGTACTCTCTCTCTCTCCTTTGCTTCCTGAGTGCAGATGAAAATGTGCTCAGCTGGTTTTCTGCTTCTGTTGCTGTGCTTTCATTGGCTTTTGCCACGCCTTCCCCATCGTGTTGGAGTATAGCCATTGTAAGGTTTTATGTCATGATATTTTGTCTTAAAAAAGAAATGTAGTTAATACAAACATCACAGTAGAAAATGCATTAAACTCCCCTAATCTACCTAAAGTTATAGGTTAACAATTTCATACTCTGAGGTATCAGTTGCTTCTTTTATGGCCATAAGGCTGACAGACAGCTGCAGCTCCTCAGGACCAAGTCCAGCATCACAGTAGAGTAGAATACTACCTATCATTTGGTTGGGAAGAGTTCCAGGTTCAAACATCATTGATTGAGTGAGTTCCACTTGGCACTACTATAAGCTGAACATTACAAGACAAGAACTGTTTGTCATTAAGAAGCAGGATGGGCACAAGCAAGTTACCATTGGGTCTGCTGCATCACATGGTCCAAGTGGTAGAGCAGCCTGCACAGTGACCAGACATGCCTTGATATTGCATTTAACCCATAAAGTCCTCCTTTCCACACCATACACATCTTTCTTCAGAACAGTTTATCTTTCTTATGGTTTAGACCAACAGGAAGCAAGAGGGCCCTAAGCTACACTCCCTGGGAGTTGACAAAAGGGATGTGGGTTACCTACTCAGAAAGAGTGAACAACAGTTAAACTGACTTTTAAAAGTTAGCTAGCTGATTAAATTTAATTTAAATAGAGAGGACAGTACATCTAAAATGATTGTCTTTCATTTTGAATTCTCATTTGTCTTTGGTACATATTTTATTTAAATATATAAATACAACTGATTATAGGTGAAATCCTGGGTGAATGAGTATTCTTGACAAGGTATAGCTTTGTCAAAGACTCCAATGCCTCAGCTCCCGGGAAGTGAAGCTCAAAGGGATGGAAAAGCCTCTGGGCTGAATGCAAATGTTGACAGAGTGTGCAGAAATTGTCCTCTGTAGCTTTCTCTCCCTGGAAATTTGTGGCTATACACTGTTCTCCTTTAGAGACGGTTCCTACTTCAATTAGATAAACTTGCCTCCTTGTTCAGCTGCATCTGTTATCTGTATGCAACAACCCCGACTCCTTGTTTATCTGTGTGCAATAATTTCACCTTCTTGTTTGACATCTCCCAGGGTACCATGGCTTTTTAATTAGAGAATCAACTCCACCCAACTCCAGCTTTTCTGTGTCTGTGTGTTTGTCATTTGTCCATTCCCTCACTGCCACACTCAGGTCAATTTCTGGAGCAATGCAAGGATTTGGTAGCTGGGTATGGTATCATCCCTTTAATACTAGGACTAGAGAGGTTGAAGCAGAAGAGGGAGAGAGGGGGGAGGGAAGAGAGGAAGAGAAGCATGCAGAGATATTCCTTCTAAGGTGAAAGATAAGTTATTGCACCTGGCCCCTCCCACCACCAAGAAAGAAGCACAACATTTAGTGGGTCTATTTGGATTCTGGAGACAGCATATTCCTCACTTGGGTATGTTACTCAGGCTCATTTACCAAGTCACTCGGAAAGCTGCTAGTTTTATGTGGGGCCTGGAACAGGAGAAGACTCTTCAACAGGTCCAGGCTGCTGTGTAGGCTGCTCTACCACTTGCACCATATGATCTGACAGACCCGATGGTATTTGAGGTGTTGGTGGCAGATAGAGATGCTGTTTGGAGCCTCTGGCAGGCCCCTGTAGGTGAATCACAGAAGACCTAAGAGATTTTGGAGCAAAGCTCTACCATCATCTGCAGACAACTATTTTCCCTTTGAAAAACAGCTCTTGGCCTGCTATTGGGAATTAGTGGAAACTGAACGTTTGACAATAGGACACCAAGTTAATATGTGACCTGAACTGCCCATCATGAGCTGCGTGTTATCAGACCCTCCAAGTCATAAAGTAGGATGTGCACAGCAGCAGTCTATTATCAAATGGAAGTGGTATATACGTGATTGGGCCCAAGCAGATCCTGAAGGCACAAGCAACTTATATGAAGAAGTTGCTCAAATGCCTATGGTTTCTACTCCTGCTACACTGCTATCTTCTGCCAAGCATGTGCCTATATTCTCATGGGATATTCCCTATGATCAGTTGACTGAAGAAAAGAAGACTAGGACCTGCTTTACTGATGACTCTGTACTTTATGCATGCACCACCCAGAAGTTGGTACTAGGGACTGGGATATTGCTGTGATAGGCCCTGACCATGCTTTTGTTTGAAAGAATGTAGATTTTGGGACTTTGGATTTGGGAAGCAGTGGAATGCTTTAAATGGGGCTTAATGGGTTATCCTAGTAGGAATATGGAAGACTTTATTATTGAGAGTGATTTGAGTTGTGCGGACCTGGGCCAAGAGGTTTCAGGGGGGAATTTGAATATTCAGCCTAAAGACTGTTTTTATGGTGTTTTGGTGAAGAATGTGGCTCCTTTTTGCCCTTGTCTGAAGATCTGCCTGAGGCTAAGGTAAAGCGACTCAGATTAATTGCATTGACAAAGGAAGTCTCAGAAATGCCCATCATGCACTTTCTCTGGTTAAGTCTCATGAAAAGTATTTTAAACAAGCATAGCAAACTGAGAAAGGAAAAATATAAAATATATGGTTCGAGTATTAAAGGAGCACCAGGAAGTGAAATGGAGCTGAATCCTGTGTTCAAGGATATTAAATTGAATTAAGGAAGTAGTGACTTTGGGGTAAGTTCCCAAACAGCTAAATTTAGGTCCAGGCATTGCAGTACAAGCCTTTAATCACAGGAGGCAAAGACAAGCAGATCTCTGAGTTCAAGGCCAGCCTAGAACAGAGCAAAGAAAAAATTAAATCCAGGCTCGGTGGACCACATCTTTAATCCCAGTGCTTAGGAGACAGGCATGCAGATCTCTAAGTTCAAAGTCAGTCTACAGAGCAAGTTTCAGGACAGTCAAGTTTAGGTAGTGAAGGAGTTGGAAAACAAAAAGCTGATGTTAATGTAATAGAACAAGGGGACCATGTTCCAGCTCCTGGAAGCAGCAGAACTTGACAGCTTCAGCTACATGGTTCTGGCTTTAGAGTCCAGAATAGAAGGGACTACTGGGACAATTGATGCTGGCTAGCTGAAGCTAAGAAATTAGTGGTGATTAAGAAGAGTCCAGCGTCACTGAGGTGAAATCTTCTGGGAAGTGTTTTCTGAGAGCACAAAGAAGCTGTGTTCCAGAGATAGACAGGGTTGTACCTTGTGCTGTAGCTGTACTTGGTAATGTGTAAGAGTCACCCACGTGGTACTGGTTTTGAAGACATGAAGGGGTCATGAAGAGCAACTGAGGCTTGGTACTGTGAGAGACAATGGAAGGCCATTGGTGAACGTGCGGCCCCAGTTGCAGTTGATGGCCCAGGGCTGAAGGAGTCATGCAAAGGATTTGAGGCTTGGCACCATGAATATTGCCTATGAGAGGCTATTGGTGAAGCCTAATTGCAGTAGAAGATCCCAGTGTATTGCAGATGCCATAGGACGATCACCAGGAACAGAAATGGCAGTGGAGTGGATCCACCTGAGCTTAGAGTGCTATAGAAGACAGAGGTGAAGAAGCCCAGAAGATCATGTGTACATCCCCAACATTGAAACAAGAAGTTGTAGCACTGAAGTTGCCTTGGAGACCCCAAGATGTTCAAGATGCCAGAGCCATGGGCTATCTGCTGAGGAAAGCTGATACTATGTAGTGGAACCAGCCCAGGAGAAAGAAGTTTGTTGCAGTCAACAAAGATGAAAAAGAGGTTGAAGATCTGAAGACTGCTTTGACATCAGTCATGGAGATGCAGTTTGGAGTTTGCCCATATGGTTTCCTGTCTTGCTTTGGGAAGTACAGTTAAGTTATAGGATGTATCTCAGAAGAGACTTTGAACTTTGGACTTTTAACATTTTTGGGACTGCTATAGATTATGGGGACTTTTGAAGTTGGACTAAATGTATTTTTTATTATGCTATGCTTAGGTATGGCCCCCATAGATGTATATGTTTGGACAAGCCTTTGGGGGCCAGGGAGAGGAATGTGATGGTTTGTATATGCTTGCCCCAGGGAGTGGGACCATTAGAGGGTGTGGCCCTGTTGGGGTATGTGTAGCCTTGTTGGAATAGGTGTGTCATTGTCTGGAATATAGTTCTTGTCTATTGATAAAAGCATTGCTGATCAGAAGAGAAATGTGTTATTACTTCAATAGACCCCTTCATATCACCCTTTAAAAAGGGTTCTGACAACGTGTAGTCCATTAGTGAGGCTTCCTGGAGGTTCTCATTTTCACCAATTCACACATATAACATTCTTATATTACCTTTGTCAAATTTGAGTTGCAAAGGGTATATCTGATTATATATTTATATGCACTTAGATAAAATTGAAATTTTGATTAATAATTTTTTTGACACAGGGTCTCTCTACATAGTCTGGTTGTTCTAGAACTAAGTAGACCAGACTAGCATAGACCAGACTTAACAGGAGGCCTGCCTCTGCCTCCTGAATGCTGGGATTAAAAGCATGTATCATCACACTTGGCTGATTTTTAAGTTTTATATTGCTTTTAGAATTACTTCTCTAACTGGGGACTTCATTTCCTCCGCTCTTTTTGAGCTAGAAATATAACCTTATAGTTCCACTACATATGCTACAAAATTTGTTCCCTCCTTTTATCTTCTATTTAGTTTTGTTCAGAGTATTTTTTCATATATGTATTTTAAATTTTCATATGATCAAGTCTTTTGCTCTTTTAAAACTTTTTGATTGTATGTCTTGCTTTAGAAAGTCATTTCCTATCGTATCATGATAAAAATTTCTATTGTCCTCTCTTGTGAATAACTCATTTACCACGAATTTATTATCATGTAGACTGCATACATGCCTTTTTTCTTTCCAAATATTTGAAAAAAGAAACCAAAAAGCCTTTTACACATTGTTTTAGTTACTCTTCTATTGCTGTAAGGAGATACCAAACTGAGGCAGTTTATAGAAGAAAGAGTTTATTGGGGACTTACTTACAATTACAGGGACTAGAGTCTGTGACCATTATGGTGAGGATAATAGGCTGGCACACCCAGCACCCAGCACAGTTCATGGAGAAAAGTGGCCCCTCAAAAATATTAGTGATTATGTACAATTTGACAGATTATATGAACTCATCTTTTAGCAACAATTTTGTATATGTCCAAACATACATGCACACAAACACAATCTCATTCTTAGTTGGGCATAATTACACTTGCATTTTCATAGAGCAGTTAAACAAGTGTATTCCTAAAGCTAAATATTTAAATTCTTAGCAAAAAAGAAAAAAGGAAGAAAACTCTAAGACCATTCATTCAGCTTATTATAGTTAAAGAGTAAAATTGCAAAGAGTAGATACATTCAAAGAAGCAAAAGACGCAGCAAGCCATGTCTGATGTCACCAGGCAACTGAGACATGGAGGTTGCCATGCTGAAGGAAAGGAGCTGTCTAAGTGGTGACTAAAAATCAGATAGATTTGTTACACTCTAAAAATAGATTTCGGGTGAAAGAGCAAAGCTTGTATTCTAGAACCATTATCTAGTATAAACATTCACTGTGGCAGATTAATGGGTCCCAAAGATGAATGGGTCCCATTTGCTGGAAATTAAGAACAGATTACTTTATATGGCAAAAGGGACTTTGCAGATACGATTGAGCTGAGAATCTTAAGCTGATTATATTCTTAACTATTGTCTACATTATTTGAGCAGGGCCAATGTAATTACAAGAATCCCTGGAAGAGGAAGGCAGGTGGTTCCAAGGGAAAAGAAGTGTAACAAGTATGCCAGAGAGTCAGGAAGGGGTCTGAAGATGTTCTTTTACAGGCTTTGAAAATGCAGGAAAAGAACACACATGGAATGCACTCACTGATAAGTGGATATTAGCCCAGAAACTTAGAATATTCAAGATACAATTTGCAAAACACATGAAACTCAAGAAGACGGAAGACCAAAGTGTAGATACTTCACTCCTTAGAATGGGGAACAAAATACCCATGGAAGGAGTTACAGAGACAAAGTTTGGAGCTAAGAGAGAAGAAAAGACCATCCAGAGACTGCCCCACCCAGGGATCCATCCCATATACAACCACCAAACCCAGATACTATTGCATATGCCACCAAGATTTTGCTGACAGGACCCTGACATAGCTGTCTCTTGTGAGTCTATGCCAATGCATGGCAAATACAGAAGTGGATGCTCACAGTCATCTATTGGATGGAACACAGGGCCCCCAATGAAGGAGCTAGAGAAAGTACCCAAGGAGCTAAAGGGGTCTGCAACCCTATAGGAGGAACAATGATATGAACTAACCAGTACCCCCCAGAACTGTCTCTCTAGTTGCATATGTAGCAGAGGATGGCCTAGTTGGCCATCAATGGGAGGAGAGGCCCTTGGTCTTGTGAAGATCATATGCCCCAGTACAGGGGAATGCCAGGGCCAGGAAGAGGGAGTGGGTGAGTTGGGGAGCAGGGCGGGGGGAGGGTATAGGGGGCTTTGGGGATAGCACTTGAAATGTAAATGAAAAATATCTAATAAAAAAAGGAAAAGAAAAAAAATGAACCTGCAGAAGAGGGAGCTGAACTCACTTTGATAGTAAACACACTCTTATGACAGATATGTTAATGCATTTGTGAGGAAGATCTCAGAAGAAGAAAGGAGGAGACAAGAGTGATTGTTGTGAATGTTTTTACATTGTGTGAAGGTGTGACTCTGTATTTTCAGTTGTAAATTCTGTGCCAGCAGAGAGCTAAATGCTGGCAGGATTCTGGTATCGTCATTTCTATGGTCCATCACTGGGATTTCTATTTTGTGAAAATTCATCTTTCCTCACCTGCCTAATAGCAATCTACAATTGGATCCAAGGTTGTCTTGCTGCTGATTGCTTGTAATAAAGAGCTGACAGATCTTTATTCCTGCTAAGGTGGGAAGTAATGGGTAGAACTTTCAGTCAAAAAGAATGAAACGGGAAGAAAGCAGAACAGGAGATTAAGAGGTTAGACACATGAAGGAACTGACATGGGGTGGAGAGAAAGGGATAGAGGAGCTAGGCAGCGGCAGTCCATGAGCAAGATAGTCCAGTTCAGTTAGATGAGACAGCTGAGAGACTGTCCTAGCAAAAGGCCTAAGCTTTAAACTGTATTAGAAGCCTCTGTGTCATTATTTATATAGAACACAGTGGATCCTAAGAACTTATACCAAGGTGATGATGGTAAGACAAAGAAGATCAAAAGAGAAGGAGTTGTGGAAGGATGTTTTGAAGGTGCCTCCTTTAGGGACTGAGGATGTGTTTTATTGGCATATTGTTTGTCTGTCATGCCTGAAACCACGAGTTTCCTTCTTGTACCCAATAACAGGATGTGATGTATGATCATGCCAAGCTTTAAAAATGTGTTTTCAAATCAATACTGAAATAATATCCCCAAATATAATAGCATTGTAATAGATAATTTATTTATTAAAAAATAATGTGTTAATCTAAAACTAAAAAAAAAAAAAAAACAGAAAGAAAGAAAGAAAGAAAGAAAGAAAAGAAAAGAGAAAAGAAAACGAAAGGGCTGTGAGTCAAGAAAGGCAGGCAGTCTCTAAGTGAGGCCTTTTGCCTCCAGAAGTCAAAAAAGGCCAGGAAGTGGATTCTTATCCTGGAGCTTCAGAGGGAATGAAGCCCTAACTGATTTTAGCCCAGAAAAGCTGATTCTATTTCTGATCCTGAGAGGTACAAGATTATATGTGATATTGGCATAAGTCAATTTGTATCTTTTTGATCTTCAGTTGTCTTATTGCTCTAGTTAAGACTTCAAATACTATATTGAATAGGTATGGAGAGTGGACAACTTTTTGCTGATTTTAGTGAAATTTATCTCCTTTTAAGATGATGCTGGCCATGGGCTTGCTGTTAACCTTTATTATGTTGAGGTATGTCCTTTGTATCCCTAACCCCATCAGGACTTTGTTTTATCATGAAGGAGTGTTGGATTTTGTCAAACCCTTTTCTACATCTAATGAAATGATCATGTCGATTTTGTCTTTCAGTCTGTTTATATGGTGGATTACATTTTTCAATTTACATATGTTGAACCATCTCTGCATCTTTGGGTTGAAGCCTGCTTGATCATGGTGGATGATCTTTCTGATTTGTTCTTGAATTTGGTTTGCTAGCATTTTATTGTAGATTTTTTTCATTTATGTTCATAACGGACATTGGTCTATTATTCTCTTTGTTGGGTTTTTCTGTGGTTTAGGTATAAGGAAAACTGTGGCTTCATAAAATTAGTTGGGCAATATTTCTTCTGCTTATATTTTGTAAAATAATTTGAGGAGTATTGGCATTAACTCTTCTTTGAAAGTCTGGTAGAATTCTGCACTAAAACCATCTGGCCCTGACTTTTTTGGTTGAGAGACTTTTAATTACTGTTTCCATTTCACTAGGAGTTATAAATCTGTTTAATTGCTAGATTTAACTTTGATAAATATAAATTTTTAAAAATGATCCATTTCTTTTAGAAAATTTTCCAATTTTGTTTAAAAAAATATGTTTTTAGGATTCTCTGGATTTCCTTGGTGTCTGTTGTTATGTCTCCCTTTCATGTCTAATTTTGTTACTTTGTATAGTCCCTCTATGCCTTTTTATTTAATTTGGCTGTTTGTCAATCTTACTGAATTTTCTCAAAGAACTCTTTGTTTTATTAATACTTTGTATCTTTATTTTCCTATTTATTAGTTTCAGCCCTGAGTTTGATTACTTCTTGTTGTCTACTCCATTTGGGTGATATTTCTTCTTTTTGTTCTACATCTTTTGGGTGTGTTTTTAAGTTACTGGTATGAGATTGCTCCAATTTCTTTATCAAGTCACTTAGTGCTACAAGCCTTCCTCTTAGACATGCCTTCATCAGGTCCCTTAAGTTTGAATGTGTTGTATTTCCTTTTCATTTAATTCTAGAAAGTTTTAATTTTTTTCTTGAATGAACCCATTGTTCATTCCATAGTGAGTTGTTTAGTTTACATAACTTTATGAGCTTTCTGTTGTTTCTATTGTTGTTGATATTCAACTTTAATCCATGTGGGTCATATAGAATGCAACATGTTATTTTAATTTTCTTGAATCTGTTGAGATTTGCTTTTATCCAAGTATGTGGTCAATTTTGGAGAAAGTTCAATGAGCTGCTTAGAAGACAGTATATTCGTCTGTGTTTGGATCAGATGGTCTATAAACATATGCTAGTTTCATTTGGTTTATTATATCAGTTAACTCCAGAATTTCCCTGTTTAATTTTTGTCTGGATGACCTGTCTATTGTTGAGAATGGGGCAGTGCAGTTTTCAGAGTGTGAAGGTCAAGCTATGATTTAAGCAGTAGTGTGTTTCTTTTATGAACTTTGTTGCTGTTGTATTTGATACATTGCTGTTGAGTTGCAATGCCCTCTTAGTGGTTATATGCTGCATGACCCTACCTGATCTTGGGGGTTAGAGGAGAGGTGGCACAGAATCAAAGCCATAGACTCTGGGAACAACTGAGAAAAGCTCATCTTAACTGCTGCAAGCTCTTTTAATACCCTCCACCTGCACCTCATTGGTCCCAAGAAAGCAACTATTCTAAACAGCAGTTCCTGATTGACTGGAATTGTTTGCATAAATAATCCTTGGTTTCTCAGGCAGTCTTCAATTAGGTCCACCTGCAGGAGATGCCTTTTCAGCTCCCCCCCCCCATTTACATAGAGGTGGCCGATGCTGTTCCTCCTACATTTCCACCCTTTTGTTTCTAGATTTTGACTGCCTAGTGGGGGCCAGAGTGCCATTGCCGCCACATTGTTGATCCCACCTCATAGGATTCCCAGAATACTGGACCGTGCCTGTCTTAGGTTGTCCTGTCTTCCAGGATCTTACCAGTCAATGATATCACTCTGGAGTTATGCCACACAAGGGAGAGATGAGGAACAGTTTACATGGTGTTCTCATGGATCTCTGCCATCCAGGCTTTGATAACTTCTTTGTGTGTGGGGGGCACAATCATGATTTTCAAGATCCATCAGCACCTGGAGGATTACCTTTTTTATGGAGCACTGCCTGGAGATATGCTGTACAAGACACTTAAAATAATTATTAGTATGACAATTCCTCTCATAATAGCATAAGTGGCTACCCATGAGGAGTCAAACAGCCTCTTAATATTGTCCCACATTTTTCCCAAGAAGCTGGCATATAGGGAGAGCACAGATACCTTGGTTGCATTGAGGTTGGCTATGTTCTCCCTTAACAGCACAGAATAGTTAAGGAATTTGTCTGACCAGTTACCTTCAAGATACTGAGCCAATTGTTGTTGGGCCTCAGTGGCAGGAAACCTGGGGTCACATGACATGTCTCTAATGAGGGATAACTCTTCTTCTTGCAAGTCAATCTGTTGTTGTAAAATGTGGATGACTTGATAAAGATGTTGAATTAGTATTTCCTGTGCCTGTATTACCTCAGCTGACTACAGCATTGACGGTCTCTGCCATAGTGGCTTTCTGGGTCAAGGCAACATCAGCTGTTGTGGCCCGGCAATGCCTGCAATGATGGCCATAGTGATGGCAGCTGTAATACCAAAATCCTTCTTTTCCCAGTGTAGGTCATCAGAGTGACTGCATGAAAGTAAGTGGTATTTACCATAGGCATTCAAGTGGTGGCTGGCTCCCTCATCAGGATAGGTGGTCAGGATACATTTCTCATTAAAGCAGTTAAGGCTGTCTGTGACAATGGATAATGGTGTCCAGAAAGAAAAAGGGAGGTTGAACACAGACTGGGGTGGCTTTCCAGTCAATCTGGCTGCCAATGGTTACATTTATGGGTGTTGCCCCAGTCCATATTTTCGCTGACTGGTTTATATGGAAATATGACCCATTAAAGAAGAGATGGCCACCTTTTATGAGAGTAAGGGAGTATAAATACAGTATATATATATATATATATATATATATATATATATATATATATATACACACACACACACACACACACACACATATATATATATATATATATATATATATATATATATATATATATTTGAGTATGAAGTGTCTTTCTCTATTTCTTGTAGTTAATTTTGGTTTGAAATCTATTTTGTCAAATATTAAAATGACTACACATGCTTACTTTTCTAGGTACCGTTTTCATTTTTACCCTTAATATTTTTGATGGTAAGGTATGATTCTTGGATGCAGCAGAAGGATCCTGTTTTTGAATAAATTCTGTTAGTCTGGATTTTTATTGGGGAATTGAGACAATTGAAGTCAAGGGATATCAAAGAGCAGTGTTTGTTCACTCCTGTTATTTTGTTCTTGTGGTGTGTCCCCATCTTTTGATCTGATGACCTGGGATTATTTATTCCTTGTGGTTTCTTGGGTGTGGTTAACCTCTTCAGGCTGAAGTTTCCCTCTAGTGCCTTTTTTAGGCCTGGAATTATAGATATATACTGCATAAATTTGGTTTTATTATGGTTTTATTTTTTCTTTTTCCATCTATTGTGATTGAAAAATTGGCTGAGTATAATAGCCTGGGTTGGCATCTTTGTTCTCTTAGAGTTTTTAGAACATCTGTCCAGGTCCTCATGGCTTTTAGAGTCTCCAATGAGAAGTCAAGTGTTATTCTAATAGAATATTCTATATATTCTTCATATATTACCTGGCTCTTCCATTTTGCAGCTTTTAATATTTGTAATGTAAATATACATTACTATATGTCAAAGGAACTTTCTTTTCTGGTCTAGTCTATTTGGAGTTCTATATGTTTCTTATATTTTGATAGGTACTTCTTTCAGACATTTTCTTTTATGATTTTGTTGAAAATATCTTCTGTGCCATTAATCTGTGTTTCTTCTCTTTCCTTTATTCTTATTGTTCTTAGATTTGGTCTTTTTGTAGTGTTCCAGATTTCCTGAATGTTTTATGCCATTTTTTTTTTTTATTTTAACAATTTCTTTCACTTGTATTCATTGTTCTATCTTGTCTTTGACACCTGAGATTCTCTCTTCCATCTTTTGTATTCTGTTGGTGAGGCTTGCTTTCAAGGTGCCTGTTTGAGTTTCTAAAATTTTCATCTCCAGATTTCCCTCAGTCTGGGTTTTCTTTATTGATTCTATTTCCACTTTCAGGTTTTGGATTATTTTATTCATTTCCTTCCATTGTTCTGTATTGTAGATTTCTTTAATGGATTTATTAATTACTTCTCTAAGAGTCTCTATCTTATTTATGCGGCTATTTTAAGATACTTGATACTTGTCTTGTGGTGTTTCAGCTATGCTTCACTTCTCAAGGCCTGCTGTAGTAGGATTGCTGTCTCCAGTGGAAACATTTTTATGGCTTCTACTGATTGTGCTTTTACACTGGCATCTAGGCATCTGGGTTTGGGATGATTGTAATTCTACTTGCTGATATCTAGTCTTCTAAAGAGAAGTCTTTGGGTGTGTTGTTCCTTGGTTTCTGTTGCCCTCTCTGGTTCTTAGTGGAGTGTATTGATTGTGTATTGCCTAGTAGGAAATACTTTTGGGATCCTGCTAGGTGTGTCCACTAGGATTTCCTGGTACAATGTGTTTCTAGTAATAGAGAGCTGATACTTAGGAGTGAAGGTGGGCTAGAGGGGGGAGTGAGGACATCCATGGGAAGGAGGAGAAAAGCATGTTTCACTGTGAGTGCCCTGGGAACTGGGGACAGGGAGTGAGCAGAGGCCACAGCAGGTGGGTCTGTTACAGAACTGGGGCATGAGACTGGGGGATGGAATTGGAGGAAACAGGGAGAGCAAGTATCTGAAGCTCACTTACCTGCTTTTCTAACCTACTTGCTTCTCTGACAAGGACTTGATCAGAGGGTTTCCAGGGAATGCCTATTGGAGTTGGGGGCTGGGACAATGGAATGAGCGAGGAGGAAGGTTGGAGAAGATATGCTTGATTTGTTGGAGATAGGGGGAGAGGGAGGAGAGGCTGCAGTTAGTTTGGTTAGACTGGGGGACTGGGTTTGGAGGAGATAAAGCTAGTATTCTCTTATAAAATGGCCCATGTTCTATACATATTTGGTTTTATCCTTAAAACATTATTGAACTATTAACCTATGTTTATAATTCTGGCAATTTTATTTGAATTTATAAATGCGTGGGTTCTTTTGAAAACAGAGCTACAGTCCTAGCAGATTATAGTTGATAGCAGAGCATATACAGCACTCACTGCATATGCTGCTCTAACTTTCTTCACATTAATCCCAGAACCATGCATTTATCTGTATGGTCCCCAAGGGCAACTAGCTCATGAATCTATCAGTATGGTTTCTCTGGAACCAAATGATTATACATTTGAAAGTTAATTCAAATTCAAAATTCTTTCAGGCTTTGGTCTTGAAAAATTCTCAACTGATTGCTGAGAGCCAGGCATATCACAAAGAGATATATCTCTTGATGATTATTGATGTTCATTGAATCTATAAAACATCTACAAATCAGCATTTTGACTAAGACTTCACCAGCTACTGAAAACTGATTCTGAAGGTCTTCTGTCAGGCCATTAGATCATCTTCCCTTCTAAAAGTCAGCTATGTCATATAAGAGAACCTAGTCACAGGAGTGAAACTGATTACACTCATATTCCTGCATACTATTCAGGGCATGTACATGGAGGTTCAAAATTCTTCCTACTGCATGCTGTTTCAAATTATTCCAGGAGCTCTTGCATTTTTAAGCTATCACAAAGGAGAAAGTTGAAAAAGTTGAGTACAGCCATACACCAACTGCTCTCTGTGGGACTTGTGCTGGGAGCTCAAACTTTTTTTTTTCCCCCCGAGAAAGGGTTTCTCTGTGTAGCCCTGGCTATCCTGTAACTTACTCTGTAGATTAGGCTGGCCTCAAACTCAGAAATCTGCTTGCCTCTGCCTCCCAAGTGCTGGGATTAAAGGCATGCACCACCATTGCCCGGTGGGAGCTCAAACTTCTTACAGTGATTTCTCCATGTACTGCTGACCAATATAAGATATACAGCTGGAGGAGATGCATAACCTTGAAGCGTGAGTGCCAAAACAAACTGCCATGCCAACAGAAGTGGTCATGGGGCCAGGAAGGCAGCAACCATATTCTAACTTTTCTTCTTCTTCTTCTTCTTCTTCTTCTTCTTCTTCTTCTTCTTCTTCTTCTTCTTCTTCTTCTTCTTCTTCTTCTTCTTCTTCTTCTTCTTCTTCTTCTTCTTCTTCTTCCATGACCCCAGTCAATTCTGAGACTGAAGGTAGGTTTAATTTTTTCCAATCCACTTTTATACCATTTTAATTACATGCATTTATTAAGGGTGAGCAATACAATAAGGAACTAGCAAGGCAGTAAGCAAAGTCCCGTGATTACTCCTATGACAGTTGTTTCCAAGGGCTTCTCAGAATGACCAAAATACCTGAGCCTACTTCCTTGTTGAAGCCCAAAATCTTGCCTGAAGCCTACTTCTTTTGTTCCACCCTAAGATTAAAATTCCTGCCTGAACCTACTTCCCTATTATAGCCTAACGCTAGATTCTTGACTGAACTTCCTTGTCATGGCCAATGTCAGATTCCTGCCAAACAATCCTGCATACTATTCAGGGCATGTACATGGAGGTTCAAAATTCCCAAAGCTTTTCCACATCTCCCCCTTTTTTATTTCATAAGCAAGACTGTGCCTGTCTTAGGGGTTCTGACAAGAATGCCTTCCTTATCTGTCACGGAATTACCATTATCAAAAGCAATGCCATTCTGTCTTAGGTTGATAAGGCTCTGTGCAGAACTTACCCATCATTGGCTGCCAGCCTGTTAAATTAATAACTCTGTGTGTGGGTTCATTTTTAGTTTCAAGACATGTACTTTGGTTGCCAACATGTTGATGTTGTTAAAGGCAAGCTTTAACATGATGGGCAGGAATAAAAGTATTCCCAGGACAAGAAGGGCTAGCATGATCAAGCTATATATGTCATTCTTAAAGCTTGATCAAGATGGAAATACTGACTTCAGGCCATTAATAATTTTATCAGCAATATCTGCAGCATCAAAGTTCAGCAGAGAAGCATTCTTTAAATTCATAATCTCACTATGCAAAGTTAAAACATCCAGAGAGGTGTTGGAATTATGCCAAATACCCTGCAAGTGTCTTTGAACTTTTTTTCCCAATTATAGTGACTGTCATTGTAAACTTTATAAGTAACACAAATCCATTGGTATTTTGCATGACACTCGAGATGGCTTTTTACTCTTAAACTGTGAACCTCCTCTCTAATAATTTAAATAGTATCAATAAAGAACATCAACTTGTTGTTCCAAAAGCCTATTTAAATCCTCTTAAATACTCAAAACAGTAACATTTTTTGCTAAATGATTAACAAGAGTAGCTGTCACAGTCTAACTTCTTTCTGTGCTCTTTTCAAATCATTTATCAAGAGAAGCTATGCATTCATTTGCTACATAAGACAGCAGCAGAAAATATACTTACTATCTAATTCATTTTCTGTATGGACCTCTGCTTCTCCTCCAGAATATTGTCCCCCACCTCCAAACCTTCACAAAAATGTTTAAAAAGGCAGAAGTATGCTTCAATCTTCTGTTTTATATTTCTATTACTAGAAAACATGAAAACATTCCAAGAGGAATTCATTCATAATCTCATACAACGGAGAGGAATCTAAACCATAAATAACTGTTTCTTGAGTATTTTTATATGCCTATTTCAGCCTGTTTTGCCATGCACTGAATGTGACCATACACTCCAAGATCTCTTGAACTCTTGGAAGTCCCCCTAAGAGAGCTTTTCCTTGGTGAAGAGGCACAAGTAGTACCTCACTTGAAATAATTGTGATTAGAAGAGTTTATAAGGAACTGAAATATTCTTGTGAATTTCAATGTTCAACATAAGCATCTGTTTCCGCAAAGAAATCCAAACAGAAACCTTGCTCAATACCTCTGATAGCCAGCAAGCTAGTCACTGAATCTTCTGCCAAGTGTTCAGAGATGTTGAAGACAAGATGGCCACCTCAAAAAGCTGCTATATCGGCCCCAACCTTCTGAAGAGATTTCTATATTCTTTGTTTCTGAGATGTTATTATATTTATTAACTAATAGGAGATGGATTGGGGCAAAGGAAGAGTGAATTGCATGTTGCATTCTACATAGACAGACAGACATGGTGTGAAAGAGCTTGAGCCAAGGTAAAGGCCAGCAGATAGTATTTAGACATGCATCAGCTCCAACCCTAAAGGCCTCTGAGGAGGGAGTGGAAAGGGCGCCCACAATATTTTCCTTTTGCTAGAGACCATGAAGCCAATTTCTTTCTTTATCTGTCAATAAAAGGCACATTCACCCCAGACCTTTCTTCAAGGGAAGGTGTGAATAAGGACCTCCTGCATCATTCATGCAAGACTTCTTTTTTTTTCCAATAAAACAATAATTTTTTAATTCAGTCTTCTATCATATAAAACATTTTACTTTAACATTTATATATCTACATTTATATATATAATAAACTATATATAATAAACTTCTTCCTTACACACTGTGTCTGGATATGTCACTGTGTGTCAAAGTGTTCCGCTCCAGCAGCAACTGGTTTATCTTTTCTGTTGGAGGGAGGTCCTTGGCCATTTTCTTCATACCACACTTGTCCAATTCGATTCCTCATCCAAGTCATCATTGATAACAGGAATGTAAGAGACCGCATCAAGGGCATTACCGGCAGCAGTAGTGTATCTGGTGCCCAAAGAAAACCAGGTTCCTGGAAGTTTAAAACTGAGGTATGAGAAGGATCTTAGTTTTAGGAAACTTTTTTTTTTGTTTGTTTGTTTGTTTTTTGTTTTTTTCGAGACAGGGTTTCTCTGTCTAGCCCTGGCTGTCCTGGAACTCACTTTGTAGACCAGGCTGGCCTCGAACTCAGAAATCCGCCTGCCTCTGCCTCCCGAGTGCTGGGATTAAAGGCGTGCGCCACCACACCCGGCTCAGTTTTAGGAAACTTTAAGAATCCTTTTCATCCTGGTGCTCCTTGAGTGTGGCTACCAAATGCCAGGCACTCCCTCTGTCTGCATGTGGCCTTCTGATTGCTGTGCCTCCCGTTCTGTCTTGGATAAGGATAGCACCTGTTGGACTTGGTAGCTGTCCTCATACAGTGCAACCTCATCTTAACTTGATTGGATTTGCCGAGGCTATATTTACACTAAAACATTCTCTTCCATATCATGGCTCTCCTAGTAGAAATGAATCTTCCACCCTATTGTCTCTACACTTGTAGGCCACATTCCTGCTGCCTCATGCTCAGAATCCAAGACATACTCTTGAATCCCTCTGCTCTCCTCTGCTCTTGACACCCAGCTCCACCTCCTTTCTGATGCTTTTGGATCTACAAAGAGCTTTCCTGCTGTAAGCCCTTTTAGGTTTTCCTTCTGCTTGCAGGGCTGTCAGATGTATGTATGTATGTATGTATGTATGTATGTATGTATGTATGTGTGTGTGTATGCATGAATATGAACAACCCAAATTCTTCCCTACTTTCCCCTAAACAGTTTCTCTTTGGCTCTTTATTACTGAAGTGCTCAACTCACCCTATTCACATTCTTGCTGTGCCTGGATGTGTGCTTATGCAGCATGCACACCAATTTCTCCTGTGTAGTCTTCACCTTGCATATAGACAATCATTTCCCATTTTTGTCTCAGCTTGCAGCATAGTGCTTGTTGCAGTAACTTTTTAGATGAACTTTTGCCAGCACCTCTTTTGATTATCCTTTCGACAATCATTGCACTGAGTTGACTTTGAACTCATACCAAGCACTGTCTAGGTGCTTCAGAGTCAATGACAGGTAAAAAAGATAAAATCTCTGTACTAGCATATTTCTTGGCTAGCATAATCAGCTTATCTACTGCTGGCATTAATTTGAAGTTCCTCTTTTGCACAAGGTGCCATGCCCTTGAGAACCTCCTATAGACTCTTGCTTTGTGGAGAATACAGCTTCATGGTTTTCACTTAGCCTTTCCACCACAGCAACTTCATCTTCTCTTACTTACCCAGATGATCTCTCTACTCAGTTGTGCCTCCTGAAGTCACCATGAGATCTCTCTGGCATTTCTGCCTCACTTGTTCCTCTTATCTACATCTTATCTACATCACATTCCCCATCTATATATTTATGGACAAGTGACATGTATATTTAAGGTACACAATACATTCCTTTGCTATAGGAGCACATTGTAGAGTATGCACCATAAACAGCCAAGCCAATTAACATATTTATTGCCTCACTGCAAACTACTATCTGCTTTTCTTTTTATAACAAGACCATTTCAGCTCTGTTCTCCACACATTTCAGTTACATCTAGAATTGTTAAATGCATTCACCATACTAAATATTAGATATCTGGACTTGTTCAATTTATAAGCCCAAATCTCTATCCTTTGACCAAAATTCCCATTCCCTCCAGACCCCTGCAACCAAGTAGGGGGGTCTACTCTTAGGCCCACTTCCACATTTAAGGGAGATTATTCAGTATTTGCCTGGTTGGCTTTCTTTATTCATCACAGTGTCCTCTGGATTCATCTATGTTGTTGCAAATGATGAGAGTTCTTTTTTAAACCTGAATAACATTCCATTGTGCCCAGATACATGTATACACATGCATGTGTGTTGTTGATTCAGTTTATGTATTCTGGCTACAGTGAATAATACTTCAATGTGCATGGGCTATAAATGTTTCTTTGAATTAATGAGAGCATTTTCCATGTATAGATACCAAGAATGAGATTGCTGGACCACATGATTATTTGATTTTGGGTTTTAAAGGAACCTTTCTTACGGTTTTCTATAATGCTTATACCGACTTACATCAATCACATCAACACTGTACATGGGTTCCTTTTCATCTACACTTACATCAATCACATCAACACTTTACATGGGTTCCTTTTCATCTACACTTACATCAATCACATCAACACTGTACATGGGTTCCTTTTCATCTAATTGGTCAATGGTACTTACCTCTTAACTTTTGAAGATTGCCATTGTAAAAAGTGTGAAATGAATTCTCATTGTAGCTTTGAGTTTTGTTTTTTATTGGTGATAGTGATCAATTTTCCATATACCCATGAGTCATGTTTCTTTGGAAAGCTATCTGTTCAGATTCTTTGTCAACTTTTAATCTGTATTTCTATGTTAAGTTGTATGAGTTCTTTATGCTGGGTATTGGATACTATCTATACTTAGTTTTCAAGTGTTTTCTAACCCCCACTTCCCTCTTGGCACCTTTTTCTCCTACTGCTTCTTTTGATGTATAAGAACTTCTTGGTGAGGTATAGCCCTGCTTGGGAATTCCGATTTCCTGAGTCTTTTAGAATAGTTATGAAATCATTGCTGAATGAAAAAGAGAGCTTTTCTCTATGCTTTTTTATAGGATTAGAAAATATTAAACTTTTATTTATTGAAATCATTTTGAGGAGTACTTATATGCCACAACACATGTGTGGAGGTTTGAAGGCACCCTGAAGATATCATTGCTTTTCTACTGCCATGCAGATTCAATGAGTCAAACACAAGTCCTTAAGCTTGGCAGCAAGAGCCTCTGCTCACCGAGTCACCTTGCTGGCTCTTTTCTAGCATTTTAAATTATTCTGGGTCTGATATTTCAGTCTTTAACCCATCTTGTGTTTATTTTTATGTCTGCTGTAAGATTATGGCATAGCTTGTTTTCTTTTATACGGTGTATAAGTGCACGTGTGCTATATGTTCACATGTGTACAATGCACTGGCAGTAAGAGAACACCCTCAGGTGTTCTTAGAAACAGCTCATCTTCAATTTGTATTTGAAGACAGGGCTGTCACCAATTTGTAGCTAGACTGCCTAGGCACCCTTTTTTGTTTCCTTGAGGTGAGGGATTATAATCATGTGAGAACAAGATTTTCTATTATATGTGTTCTATATCCTCAGACCTATTTTCTCCTGTTCATCCCCCACTTTCTCTTTTTCTTTCTTGTTTCCTGTAAGGGAAATCAGTTTTCCTAGAATCATGTGTTTTATTTTTTTCATATATCTTTTAAAATTTTGTTTTACATGCTGAATGAAGTTTCTCTTCCCTCTCTCCTTCCAGTCTCCCTGCTCCCTGACTCCATCTACTCCTCTGTTTCTCTTCAGAAAAGGGCCAGCATTGATGGAAATCAACCAGCCATGGCATATGAGGTTGTAGTAAGAGTAGGTATCTCCTCTTCTATTAAGGCTAGGCAAGGCAACCCAGCAGGGGGCGGGGGGGGGTTTCCAAAGGCAGGCAAGAGAGTCAGAGACACCTGCTCCCACTGTTAGGAGTCCCACAAGAAGATCAAGATACACAACTGTAACTTACGTTATGTCTAGGTCAGTCCAATGTGGACTGGAGAGATGGCTCAGCCATTGAAAGTTAGGCTCACAACCAAAACCATAAGATTGTATGTTTATGTTTATTGAAAAAGTTTATTCACATGTAGTTCTCAAGCAGTGCCCTTGTTTTGCTGTGGCATCAAAGGAATGCTGGCATCATAAAATGAGTGCGGAAATGCTCCTCTTTAAAGTTGAGAAAGTTTAGTACTAATTAGCCTGTTAAAGTCTGGTAGAAAATAAAAGTTTGGTGGAATTTATCCATTGAACCAGTTTCTCAGTTATCTCTTGATGGGCCAATTTAGTAACAGGTTCAATTTCATTGTTATCAGTCAGTTTGGGTTTTCTGTTTGGTAGTTGGTAAATTCTCAGAATTTACCATTTCTTCTCAGTTATACTGCTGGTGCATAACTGCTCCTGCAGTCCTTCCTGGCCTTTGGGATAAGTCTCTGCTTTCAGTTATAATTTTGTCTTCTCTTCTTTCTTAGTCTAATTAAAGTTTCTTAGTTTTGCATATTCTTAAAAATACTTCTGTAATTTTGTTACAGGACTCTGTTTTGTAAGTATATCACTGTATACATCAGGAATCTTATTCCAACAAAAGAATGTAGAGATTTTTTAATTTTTAAAAGTTTTTAAAAAAAGATTTATTTATTTTATGTATATGAATACACTGTAGCTGTACAGATGGTTGTGAGCCTTCATGTGGTTGTTGGGAATTAAATTTAGGACTTCTGCTCGCTCTAATCAACCCTGCTCACTCAGTCCGTGCTCACTCTGGCCCAAAGATTTATTTATTATTATAAGTAAGTATATTGTAGCTGTCTTCAGACACACCAGAAGAGGGTGTCAGATCTCATTACAGGTGGTTGTGAGGCATCATGTAGTTGCTGGGATTTTTAACTCAGGACCTTTGGAAGAGCAGTCAGTGCTCTTACCCGCTAAGCCATCTTGCCAGCCCCTTTTTATTTTTTCTTATTTCTTTATTATTTAAATGTATTTTATACATCAAACATATTAATAATATTGAGTATTTTGAGAATAAAATAATAGATAAAAAACTTTCAACTTTTATATTCATATTCTTTCATATCCTAAAAATACTATTAATGAATAGTTAATACTATCCATAATTGAGAATCCTATATCTAATATTGAATACTAAATTGCTTCAAAACATACAAAATATTCTTTGGAAGTTAAGAATAGTAATGAATCATTAAGAAATATATTCAAAGACCCTTATATGATACCACCTGACATAGTGAGAAAGTATTTAAAACATATTCTATATCTGTATATTGTCTAACAATCAGTTTACTTAAAAAAGATTATCAGTGTTTCTAGGAGAGAAATTATTTTATCAATAAGTATATTTTAAAAATTTCAAAATAGCAAAAACTCTTTGAAGTTAAACATTAAGAAAATGCTAATTTCAAGCACAGTGAGAAAAATCAATTGAATTTCCACTATATTTGTTGAACATAATTTTATTATTTATTAGATATTTTCTTTATTTACATTTCAAATGCTATCCGGAAAGTTCCCTATACCTTCCCCCCTCCCTGCTCCCCTACCCACCCACTACCACTTCTTGTCCCTGATGTTCCCCTGTTCTGGGGCATATAAAGTTTGCAAGACCTAGAGGCCTCTCTTCCCAATGATGGCCGACTAGGCCATCTTCTGCTACGTATGCAGCTAGAGACACGAGCTCTGGGGGTACTGGTTAGTTCATATTGTTGTTCCACCTATAGGGTTGCAGACCCCTTCAGGTATTCAACAAACAGAATAGTTATTTTAAGAAATACTTCGTTGTTATGTCTCCCTTTTCAGTTCTGATTTTTCTCTGTGCCCTCTGCTTAGTCTGGCTAAGGGTTTATCTATCTTGTTGATTTTCTCAAAGAACCAGCTCCTGTTTTTTTTTTGTTGTTGTTGTTGGTTTTTTGTTGTTGTTGTTTTGTTTTTGTTTTTTTGTTTTTGTTTTTTTCTATTTGGTTGATTTCAGCCCTGAGTTTGATTATTTCCTGCTGTCTACTCTTTGTGGGTGTATCTGCTTCTTTTTGTTCTAGAGCTTTCAGATATGCTGTCAAGCTGCTAGTGTAAGCTTTCGTCAGTTTCTTTTTGGAGGCACTATGAGTTTTCCTTTTATCACTATTTTCATTGTGTCCCAAAAGTTATGGTATGATAATGATGTGTCTTCATTTTCATTACATTCTAAAAAGCCTTTAATTTCTTTATTTCTTCCTTGATCAAGTTATCATTGAGTAAGGCGTTGTTCAGTTTCCATGTGTATGTGTGCTTTCTGTTGTTTTTGTTGATATTTAAGACCAGCCTTAGTCTGTGGTGATCTGTGCATGGGGTTATTTCAATCTTCTTGTATCTGTTGAGGCCTGTTGTATGACCAAACTATATGGTCAATTTTGGAGAAGGTGCTGTGAGGTGCTGAGAAGATGGTATATTCTTTTGCTTTAGGATGAAATGTTTTATATATGTATATGTATNTATATATATATATATATATATATATATATATATATATATATATATATATATATATGTTAAATTCATTTGTTTCATTACATCTGTTAGTTTCACTGTGTCTCTGTTTAGTTTCTGTTTCCATTGCTGAGAGTAAGGTGTTGAAGTCTTCTATTATTATTGTGTGAGGTGCAATGTGTGCTTTGAGCTTTAGTAAAGTTTCTTTTATGAATGTGGCTGCCCTTGCATTTGGAGCATAGATATTTAGAATTGAGAGTTCATTTTGGTAGATTCTTCCTTTGACCACTATGAAATGTCCTTCCTTATCTTTTTTTGGTAACTTTTGGTTGATTTTATTTGATATTAGAATGGCTACTCTAGCTTGTTTCTTGGGACCATTTGCTTGGAAAATTGTTTTCTAACCTTTTACTCTGAGGTAGTGTCTGCTTTTGTCACCAAGGTGCGTTTCTTATATGCAGCAATAAGCTAGGTCCTGTTTACGTATCCAGTTGGTTAGTCTATGTCTTATTTGGGGAATTGAGTCCATTGATATTGAGAGATATTAAGGAAAATTGATTGTTACTTCCTGTTATTTTTGTTGTTAGAGGTGGAATTATGCTTGCATGGCTATCTTTTTTTGGGTTTGTTGAAAGATTACTTTCTAGGGTGTAGTTTTCCTCCTTGTGTTGGTATTTTCCATCTATTATCTTTTGTAGGGCTGGATTTATGAAAAGATATTGTGTAATTTTGGTTTTGTCATGTGGAATATCTTGTTTTCTCCACCTATGGTAACTGAGAGTTTTGCTGGGTATAGCAGCCTGGGCTGGCATTTGTGTTCTCTATGGTCTGTCTGTATGACATCTGTCCAGGATCTTCTAGCTTTCATAGTCTCTGGTGAGAAGTCTAGTGTAATTCTGATAGGTCTGCTTTTATATGTTATTTGACCATTTACCCTTACTGCTTTTAATATTTTTGCTTTGTTTAGTGCATTTGGTGTTTTGATTATTATGTGACAGGAAGAATTTCTTTTCTGGTCCAGTCTATTTGGAGTTCTGTTGGCTTCTTGTATGTTCATGGGCATCTCTTTCTTTAGGTTAGGGAAGTTCTCTTCTATAATTTTTGTTGAAGATATTTACTGGCCCTTTAAGTTGGGAATCTTCACTCTCTTCTATACCTATTATCCTTAGATTTAGTTTTCTCATTGTGTCCTGAATTTCCTGTATGTTTTGGGTTAGGAGCTTTTTGCTTTTTGCATTTTCTTTGATTGTTCTGTCCATGTTTTCTATGGTATTTTCTGCACCTGAGATTCTCTCTTCTATCTCTTGTATTCTGTTGGTGATGCTTGCATCTATGACTCCTGATCTCTTTCCTAGGTTTTCTAACTTCAGGGTTGTCTCCCTTTGTGATTTCTTTTTTGTTTCTATTTCCATTTTTAGATCTTGGATAGTTTTGTTCATTTCCTTCTCCTATTTGATTATGTTTTCCTGTCATTCTTTAAGGGATTTTTTGTTCCTCTTTCAGAGCTTCTAGTTGTTTACCTGTGTTCTCCTGCGTTTCTTTAAGAGAGTTATTTATGTCCTTCTTAAAGTTCTCTATCACAATCATGGAAGTGATTTTAGATCCGAATCTTGCTTTTCCAGTGTGATGGTGTATCCAGGACTTGCTAAGATGGGAGAATTGAGTTCTGATGATCCCAAGTAACCTGGGAGCCTGTCTTTCTTGTGATCCTGCTTGTGTCAGAACTTCTCCGAGTTCAGTTGTCTCCATGGTCCTGTGATTCTGTGATCCTGTGATCCTGAGATTCTGGGTGTGTCAGAGCCCCTGGGAGTCAAGCTGCTTCTGAGACACTGAGATTCTAGTGTGCTCACGTGCCTGTGATCCTGTGATCCTGTGGTCCTGTGATCCTGTGGTCCTGTGATCCTGTGGTCCTTGATGTGTTAGAGTGCTTGGGAGTTGAGCTTCTTCTGGGTGTTGTGGGACTAGTGCCAAGGTCTGCTCAGGGCACCTCTGATCCTATGATCCTGGGTGTGTTAGAGCACCTGGGAGTGGAGCTTCCTCTGGATGTTGTGAGACTTGGTGTGGAGTTTGAGTCCAAGGTCTGCTCAGGGCATTGGCACAGACTGGAAGGAACCCATGCCACTGGTTGGGCAGAGTTCCTCAGTGCCTGGGTCCCACTGGTCCCAATTACTCCCGATGTTGGGGAAGATGTTGTGTCCTCCTCACCTCTGATCCTATGATCCTGGGCATGTTAGAGCACTTGGGAGTGGATCTTCCTCTGGGTGTTGTGGGGCTGGCTGCAGAGTTCGAACCCAAGGTCTGCTTAGGGCACCGGCCCAGACTGGAAGGATGAGAGTCACTTTTCTTCCATGGGTTCTCACTGGTTCCAGGTGTCCATGTCCCAGTGGCTAACTCTGTATTGGTATATCTAGGGGAGGTGTCACTGAAAATATATTGTTAAATTTTTAGTATTTTGTCTTTTAAATTTTATGCTAGAGTTAAAAGTGACTCTCATACTGCCATTATATTTTAGAGCGTTAGGAGCTTGACTATATCTTTATCTTACCAATGAAGTAGGTACTTTCATTTGTGTTTCACTGTGTAGTCTGTGCAGGTCTTACTCTACTGGAAAGTCTGCTACCTCAGTTCCCTGAGATGAGGATTACAGAGGTGAGTCACCCCACAACTTCCCAGACATTCAAGCCTATTAGGGAAACCCGCCAGGCGGTGTTACCATGTAATCCCAGCTGCTGTGAGTCTGAGGCAGGAGAGTCCGAGGACATGCCAGTAATTCGTGCACTTTCTGAACAATGCCCATCAGGACTTCTACAGCAGGTCTGCTGCTTGTGAGCTCCTTTGGCCTTTATTTATCTGGGAGTCTTTTCTTCTCCTTCAGAAATAAAGGAGAGTTTTGCTAAACATGCTGTCTCGATTAGCTACTTTCCCAGCACTTTGAAAGCCTATTCCATTCTTTCCTGATTTATACAATTTCTGCTGTGAAAATGATTGGAGATTCTTTTATTTGTGGCATATAACATTTCTTTTGCTGCTTTCAAAATACCCAGAATCTAGATACTTAGGAAGCAGAGGCAGGTGGAACTTTGTGAGTTCTAGGCCAGCCTGGTCTACATAATGAATTTCAGGACATCCAGGAATATGTAGA
This sequence comes from Mus minutoides, assembly GCA_902729485.2. Lineage (NCBI taxonomy): Eukaryota > Metazoa > Chordata > Mammalia > Rodentia > Muridae > Mus > Mus minutoides. Next base: position 1,774,825 of record LR749671.1, on the reverse strand, counting down.
ATGACCCTGTGTCAAACCAACCAACCAACCAACCAACCAAGAACTTAATTTAGCAATTGAAAAGATAGAAACTATGTTAAAATTAAGATATTTAAGTCTCATGTTGCAGCATGGCAAGCTCAATCAAGGAACTCAGTTGGATCCACTAATCTCTGTAGGGAGAGTTGCTTGATTTTGATATCAAAGTAAACAGATTTAAACATGGTTGAGCCAGGTGTGAAGATGCACCTTTAATCCCAGCACTTGGGAGACTGAGATGGAAAGATCACAACTTTGAGGCTATGCTGCAAAGTGAGACTGTTTCAACAAAAGCAAAATAGATAACTATTGCAATTACTTTCATAGAAATAAAAATCTGAGCAGCCATCACCCTGGTTTTGTCAAACCAGCTAACCATTCATATCCCAAACCTTTGTTTTCAGGAATACCACGATATAGGATAGAACATGTCCAACTCAAGGCACGAGCACCAACTCTGTGCTTGTAATTTTCAAATTCCATACACAGAATGATTTTGCTATCCTAATAACTACTGTGTCCTTCCCAATACCTTGCTCTCTATGGAGGTGTCAGAAAACCCACATCAGGTATGGACTTCAATAAGCCATAGCACAGCTGATGTCTGTCAACTTTCCTTGTTTCTGTGATTAACTGAGACTTCAGGAGCTGTGGCTTTTCCTTGTCCTTGGCAAGAGTCCTTTCAGAGGAAGTGAGAACAAGAACACACACAAAGGCTGTATGGGAACAAAGGCAGAAATGCATAAGGAACAGGAAATCTGTGATTACGAGAACAATGGGGACTCCGGGTATAACGAGAGAGGATTTATGAGGCCCCAGGTGTCACAGCTCACTATTATCTTTGTGTGTACAAATAACAGCATGTACAGATTTTTGGCTGGTAATTTAATTGACTGCCAATTGTAAATAAAATCAAGTCTGAATTGATTCAAACAAAATCCTTTAGAACAAATGTAGTTGTAGAGAAAAGCAAAACCCATACAAAGTAGCTATCACATTCCATGCCAGAATGTGGTGGAGTAACCAAGTACCAAGATGACAGGTGCCACAGATGATGCTCAGAGAAGATGCCAGAACTGGAGGCAGGGGGAAGCTGTGTTCTTTTTTCCTCTTATTTGTTTTTGTGGATGGTAAATGATAGCCACGCTACAGCTTTCCTGCTCCTCTTTTCATTTTTTTATTCAGAGAGAGGGTCCCACCAAGTTATCTAGGCTGGCCTTCAACTTACTTCCCCAAGTAGGTCTCAAACTTGATATCCCCCTTCCCAATCCCCCTGACTTTAGGCTTGACCTATTAGGCCTGGCTCCACAGCTCTTATAGATGGTGCTACAGAAAATAATTATCTCTCATAGTCATGGTTCCAAATTTTCAAGAGGGAAAATGACTTGTCCAGTTCTCACCAGCTGTCTCATTTGACACAGATGAGTTGAGGCCTGCATTTACTAGTAATGCCTGACTGTAAGAGTCTATGTCTGTGTAAGTCAGGAATCAATTTTCTGAGTTTGTGACTTGACTGCTCAGCCATCACCAAAAGTTGGTCACATGACAATTGTTAGCACCAGGACACTCCAAGCCCCAGCCTAACTATGTGACCCTTAACCTGCGTTGCCAGGACAATGACCCTCAATCCCACAATCCACTTGGCTCAGTTCCCACCCTCACTGGTGTGACATCATTTCCCATATAAATTAGGGGATCACCCCCTCCTCACTCTCTCTCTTTCCTCTCTTTCTTCTCTCCCGCCTTGTTCTCTCTTTTTCCTCTTCTCTGCCCTTCTACCTGCTTTGCCGTCCCCCTATCCCTGCACAATAAACCTCTCCCACGTGGAACCACCTTGGCCTGGTCTGCTGTTTGGTTTATCCACTAAAAATATATAGATTAATATTATCTGATATTAATTAATGTATCATCAATGACCTGATTGTCACTGCATCTTCAGAAAAATATGGCATACATAATAGTTATCAGCCAACAGCAAAACCCAATTCAAGAGTCTGCTCAAGCCAGGTGCTGATGGAGCGTCTTAGCACTGCTCATCACAGAGCAGCTGTTTCACAGGGATTCATGGGAATACTGCAGAGATGAGAGGAGAAGAAAGGTAGGGGATTCCAGGGCTGAAAGCTGGAATCCCCTCACCTTTCTTCTCCTCTCAGCTCTACAGTATTCTCTACTTGACCTTGTATTTTGACCTATTACTTCAGTGCTGTTTCTGGAAACTCCTCTGTCTCTCCCGATCCCCTGGGGCTTCTTCCCATAGCCTTCTGTTTCCTGAGCCAGCCTGAGGAGCAAGACACTATCTAGGCTATGATCAGTTTTCTATTTCTCTATCCTGGTCCCTGTGAGAGGTTTATCTTCAGAAATATAAAGTTATTCAAGTGAGAACTACATATCAAAATGTAAGTTCCACTGTGGTTTTAAGCAGATGGTGTTGTAATATCCAAAATGAATTCAAGACCACCCAGTACCTTCCCCTTTCAAAAAGGACTTTCCAAACTGTACTAGCAGGCCAGATAAGGAAGCTGGTTGACTAAACAAATGTAAAAACATAGTTTTAGTGGTCAAAATAATTAAGCCTGCAGCTACCAAAATAATATTAGCTGTTCTCAGAGAAATAACCATAACAAGATTAGCAATTTTCTGGCCCCTCACCCCACACTGAATTCTGACAAAGACCACAAACCACCCTGAGCTTGTTGTAAGAAAATCCCCCTGACGTTGATAGCTGTGACGTTAATAGCTGATCCATAAGTTCAAAATGTACTATTCCTTTGCTGACCAAATCATAATAACCCACTATGGGGGCAAACAAAGTGAGTCACTAGGCCAAAGGGTTACTTCGTCACTATACAAACCAACCAATGCCTGAAAGGGTTACTTGCTACACCAATGAAAACCCTGTTGCTCAAATCTGCCCCTTACAAAGATATAAAAAGTGTGTTCTTTCTTTGTTCTGGGTCTCTCCTCTGGTCTGCGTGCTGGGAGGGGAGACCCCAACATGTTGGATCAATAAAAATCCTCATGCATTTTACAGCAATGACAGTGGTCTCTGTGGTCCTTGTGAGTAAGGGTCTTTTGACAAACTCCAACATTTGGTGCATTGGCCAGGAAGACCCTCCTCCGGGGAACACAGACACCAAGCATCGGAGGTAAAGTGGGATCCCTGCTTGTCTGTCTGACTGTTTCTGTCTGTTTTTGTCTGTCGGTCTGTTTTTGTCTGTCTGTCTGTCTGTCTGTCTGTCTGTCTGTATGTATGTATGTATGTATGTAAGTAGGTCTTGTCCGCTGTCTGTTAGGTCCCAGCAAGGGACAACTGGTTCTGGTTTCTGGTTTCAGGTCCTTGTGAGTAAGGGCCTTTTGAAAAACTCCAACAGGGTTTGAAGTAAATGTAGATCATGTTCTAGATCAAGTCTAACAGTATATCAAAGACGTCATACAAAACAATGTGCTGATTTATGTAAACATATACTGATTCTAGGCACTGGATTATACTATCAATTCCTCATTTTATATACTGTGTTTTAATCAGCCACCATTCAATACTGCTGCATCAACTCTAGTAGGGTGTTTTTGGTGATAGGTAAACAAAAAACAACTTAGTGCAACTTACATAATAAGTTGTTTTAACAGGCCTGAGAGACAGCTCAGCAGGTAAAAGTTGATCCCCAATGGAAACAAAGAACTAATTCCTGAAAGGTCCTCTGACCACCATGGGTGTTCAATAGCACATGTGCTTTCGCATGTACATGAGAGACCTCAAGTGCATATGCACATACCAAGCAATACAAAAACAATAAATTAAATGATAATTAAAAAGCTAGGTGTAATAGCACATACCTGTAATCTCTGCACTAAGGAGGCTGAAGCAGGAGAATAATGAGTCCAAGGCAACATAGAAATACATAGAAGATTCCATTGAAAAGGGATATTTGGCAGGGCCACAGAGAACATTAAGGTCCAGTCTCTTTTCTACTTTCTCTCAGTGTCAGCCAGATGTGACCTACTGACTAGCTTCTCTTAGGATGCTACGATGGCTGTCATAGTCCTATCAACCACAGGGAGAATCCTCAGAAGGATTGCTTTCCATCACCAGTCAAAATATTTCCCAAAAGCCTTAGGCAGATGTCTTATATCACTGGGATAACTGAATCATGTCCAAGCTGACACTAATGGTAAGTGGGTAGGACCCAATATTAGATTTCAAGACTAAGGCAGAGCTGGTCTCCCAGAAGCATCTGTCTATACCCAACCCTTCAGTGTTCTGTTAGCAATAGTTTCGATAAATAAGTGACTATGTTCACTCCACCTTCACATCCAAGATGGCACTTGTATCCTTAAAATGAAAATGCCAGTCTCACTAAACCAAGACAGGGTGATAATCAAAGCTACTTCCACTTAGCCAGCTATCCTATTCCAGCTGTGTAGGAAGCTCAGCTGTGTTGAAATGTGTAGTGATCATAAAAGCAGCAGTTACAATAGTGGATGACTGATTAGCAAGCATACATCTTTGCCAGGCCTGGGTTAAGTTCTTTACAAGAGATGCTGGTTGCCGGGCGGTGGTGGCTCACGCCTTTAATCCCAGCACTTGGGAGGCAGAGACAGGCGGATTTCTGAGTTCGAGGCCAGCCTGGTCTATAAAGTGAGTTCCAGGACAGCCAGGGCTATATAGAGCAACCCTGTCTTGAAAAACAAAAACAAAACAAAACAAAACAAAAAAGAGAGATGTTGGTCCTAGTGTGGCAAGCAAGACACAACATTTAAGGAAGCATTCACTCTGACAGATGTATATGTGCAATCAGGCATCTGAAAATAGATGCCTCTTAAATTTTGTACCCTGTAGTCATAGCTTGTCTGGCCCAACTCTCTAGACCCATCACAACACCCAGAACTAAAGATTCTACATTACTAGGGGAGAATGTTGGCATCAGAAGGGAGCTTCTGAATCCAATGATGATGTTACCCATAGGAGTCATCATAGGTGTTACCTGCACATCTGTTGCCATGGCAACAGCCATATGCTCACCTGCCCGCCCTGACCTTACAGCAGTGCATGTAGTTATGTCATGACCCAAATAAAAAGCAGAGCCCTCTTGACCTTCTCTCTCTTTCCTTCTTCTTCATCGTTGCCCCCCTTGTCCTTTTCTTTTCCCAATAAACCTCTCTCCCGTGGAACTGTGCTGGCCTGGCATGATCTGTCCATTCTAATACAACAGAGAAGGCCTGGGTACTCACAGAATCTCTTCCAAGGAACTGCTCTCAGCTTCTTTGTCCAAAGTCTTCATCCCTTTCACTGGCAACCTCCATCTAATGATTATTAAATACAGGGTATAAAGTCTGAATATTTGAGCATCAGCTCATATAAACTCAGAGCAGGGTCATCTGCAATGCTCCACATACCTTCAGGGCATGGCCTCACTGGGCAACGAGAGAATGAAGATAAGACAAACACACAGACACACAACAGAAAAGCTGGGCTTGGGTGGGCTGTAGTTACATTGATGGAAGTCACCAACTGCAATGACAGCAATTAGTAACCTCAGTGTATTCATTTTATATATCTGAATCAAAGAAGGAGGCTTATTATATGCAGATGATAAGGATGCACGTTTAGCTAATCTCAGTAGTAGGTTTGTAGGGGAATAGTTTCAGACTGGAGTAGAGGAAGCTGCAGATGATGGTTTCTGACCAGAGGAAGGCTTTGCTATCCCTCTGAGTTTCATCCAGGGACGGTTTAGCCACTCCTATGCATTTAGCATTGGGGTCCTTACATGGCTGTGCCCATGTCAACAATATATATCCACTCATGACTCCCTACAATCTTCCATCTAAAGCGTTCCCAGTGTTAGATGAGGACTATCTTGTAGCTATGTTACAGGTCTACTTCTTTTGCTCCATGTACTTCCTTCACTGGAAAGAGTATTCACAAATACTGTGTGTCATTCAAACTTCCAGAATGAACATCTATCTTCTCTTCTTAGACAGGGCTTCACTAGGGTAGCTCAAACTAACTTTGAACTCAAAATCCCCTGCCTCACCCTTGCCAGTGCCCAACATAGATCCAATTGCTGGGCTTGTCCCAGCGACAATAAGTGTAAGTGTAGGAATAATCTCAAGAGTGGGCTCTAAAATAAGTTCACTTTCATGATAAAGTGAAGGACTGATAGACCTGATGAGTAAGTCAGTTCAGTTCTTAAAATCTGCCCTGGGGCAATGGGAAAAAAATAGTAGAAATGAGCAAACTGGTCGTGAAGTATAGGTGAGAGAGGGAGCAGATAATAATTACATGTAATTAGATGAATAATCTCAGAAAAGAGAGATGTATTCCAGAATGACAATGAAAATCTGTGTGTGTTTAGTCAGCAATTTAAGCAAAATGTAAAGTTTGACAATTATATAATGTATATTCATATTGAAGGCCCCCCACCCCGTACCATGCAAGTATGCACAATTTTAGGTGTCAGTTTTGAAGTGATAAATGTGAATTACAGACCTCTTTGGACTTATACTATATAGTGAGAGATTAAATTCTCATGTCCTATAGCGAAGACTACACTGGAGAAAGCAGCAGAACCCTTTGGGAGGCTAAATGTGCAACCACAAAGAACATATCAAATCCTAGTTTCTGTTTTGTTGTTATTGTTTTGTCTTGGTTGGCTTTTTATTGCTGTTATAAGATACTATGACCAAGGTCACTTTAAAAAAAAGAGTCTGTGGGGAGGGGGTATTACAGTTTCAGAGGGTGAGTCCATGAACATCAATCATGGCAGGGTGCACGGCATTAGGTAGGTATGGTGCTGGAGCAGTGGATGAAAGCTTACATCTTTATCCACAGGTTGGAGGCAGAGAAGAAGAGAGAGGGGATAAAGGAAGGAAGGGAGGAGGAAATGGAGAAAGAGAGAGAGAGAGAGACTGAGAGGAGAGAACTGGGAACGCATGGGCCCATTTCCACTGACACACCTCCTCTTGAGGAACAAGGATTCATACATATAAGCCTATGGGGGCTATTCTTATTCAAGCCACCACATTTTGAAAACAAAAGTTTTGCTTTGCTTTGTTTTTAAGACAGGATTTTGCGTAACCTAAGCTGACTTCCAACTTGTTATATAGCTAGGAATGTTCTTGAACTTCTTCTTCCTGCCTCTATTTCTCAGCCTCCCTACTGTAGGGATTTTAGGTAAATACCACCACGACTAGCTTCAGATGGAATAGCTTAATTAGCGCAGATTAGCATTGCCTCAGGAACAACTTTCAGCTAAGGATCCAACAAACACATACTTTCAGTCTCTATCATTAGGGAAGATCAGAAACAATAATTTACGTAGGACACAACAATTGCAGTTCATGTCACACTTCAATGCTCTGTGAACCTGTGGAACCAGTAGCAAAATGGAGGAGGCTTTATTAAATGACTTGCCTTTCTGATGACAGGAGATAAACCTTTCAAAGAGTCAATGGCTCACACTATTGTTAGTTATTACTTCTACCAGGGGACACAGCAAGTGTCGCATTTAATGATAAGGTTTGCTTAACACATATCTTTGTACCAGGGAGAGACAGTCAGTATTGTGATTAAGGAACTGACTATGATCACTAGGAAGCTGTGGGACTGTGTTTTCAGAACGTGAACAGCAAGAACTATGTTTGGTACACAGATAATCAGGTTTGGTATCTCTTGATGGAAATTTGGTTAAGTTTTCAGTCAGACCCTAATTTTGTGTCCACTAAGCAAACTACTTGAACCAGATAAAGGGAAGCTAGAACTGGTAAGAGTATTGAATGTACTCTTTTTTTTTTTTTTTTTTTTTTAGACAGGGTTTCTCTGTGTAGCCCTGGCTGCCCTGGAACTCACTTTGTAGACCAGGCTGTCCTCGAACTCAGAAATCCGCCAGCCTCTGCCTCCCGAGTGCTGGGATTAAAGGCCTGTGTGCCACCACGCCCAGCTTGAATGTACTCTCGAGAGCAGTTGCTAGAGACATATCTAGCTTGTTTTATTCACTGTTCTCTTGTAAACTTCCCTAGGTAAAGAAGCCTAGAGACATCTGGAGAGTGATTCCTAGAACTTACTAAAGAAGCAACTGAGCACATGCCTTTAATTCTAGCACTAGAGAAGCAGAGGCAGGAGGATCTCTGTCAGTTCAAGGCCAGCCTGGTCTACAGAGCTAGTTCTAAGATAGCCAAGGCTATGCAGAGAAACCCTGTCTTGAAAAACCAGAAACCAAAACAACGACAACAACAAAAAGCTACAAGGGAATCTACAGCATACCATCAGCATTACCAGCCCTTTCAGGTCCTGAGAACACACTTCTTCCCTTTCTGTGAATAGGGTGGCTAGCAACTGTGAAATGAACCCCTCTCCTGATACTATCCTCTGCTGAAGAGATTCTTCCCCCCACCCCAAGACAAGGTTTCTCTGTGTAGCCCTGGCTGTCCTGGAACTCACTCTGTAGACCAGGCTGGCCTCGAACTCAGAAATTCACCTGCCTCTGCCTCCCAAATTCTGGGATTAAAGGCGTGCGCCACCACGCCCTGCTTACTGAAGGGACTCTTTACTCAAGATTACACTTTCCTGCTAGGGATAGCCTATGCTCAATGACTGATGAATGTGAGATTGTAAGTCTCACCTTTATCAGTTCAGGAAGGCTCTGAAGCGTGGTTTGGAACTGCAACCACTGTGGGATTAATGAGTTCTTTCTTACAACTATGTCATGATTGGTGTTCTCCCTCAGCTCAAAAAAAAAATGCTACCTTAGCTTTCCAAAAGGACACAAGACTACTTAGTGACCTCTCTGCATGTAAAAATTCACCTCAAAATCTGTATCTCAAGAACTCAACCTCACATATAGGCAACTCCTTTACTACTGTGAAGTCCCAATGCAGGTGCTTTCCAAGGAACTCTCACAGCCCTTCTGCTGGGGCCTTCCTGAGGCAATGGGCAGAAAACTTCAGGCCTTGTGGTCCGTATTCACTTACACACACACACACACACACACACACACACACACACACACACACACACTCCAAACAACTCAAGTTCTGTGAGGCTGAGTAAACACGCATACACCTTGATTTTGGTGCCTATGTATTTAACTTCTGCTTCTGTGCTAGAATTAGTTAAGTTTCCCCTGATGAGACCCTGGATTCAATCATTTTGATTGCATGTTCCCTGGAAACTACCAGGAGGTTTCAGAGCAAGAAAGGGAAGATCTGCTGACCAATTTCCCTCTCTAAATTCCATTTCACATTGTGGGTCCCAGGGACTACTAAGAGCTTGCACCTGTGCTGAGTATGAGTTTGCCTGTGACACTGTCCAGAGGAATGGCCCTGACCTGATAGCTGCAGCCCTTAGCCCCAGTGCTCCTCCCAGATTTGCACAGAGATGGCTCCAATGCATAGTAATGCTGGTTTTATGAATCCAGTTGGCTAGTAAGTGATCTTTAGGAAGGTGCCTACATAGCTGTAGAGACCAAGCTTGTATCAAGTCACACTTTCCTCCTAGAGTAAAGTTAGCTCTCCTCGTCTCTTGAAGACTGTACAGTGACAGCATTAGACACAGGAAATGCTCCATGTGAATGTGATTTAAGTGACCTCTGCTATGACAGACAGGCAGATCATAATCAGCTGCCGGAGATCACCTAGAAGCCTTCATTTCTTTTAATAACTTTGTTCTTGATTTTCATTCTCTGAATAGTTTCTTAGTGTCAGGACTCCCATCAACTTCTGTACATGTAACACAAAGGGCAATGGAGTGTGTGGTCACTCTTCACAAGAAATTCCCTAGTACAACTTCCATATATATCATCTCTGGCTGGAGACCATTCTTTCTGCTCTAAGTGCAGTGCGTGTTCTGACGAATGCTCGTGGCCCCTCCCTTGGAGACTTTCTGAGGCAATGAAAAGAAAGAAAACTCTAACTATTACTGCTCCAGCTCTGACACACATGGTCTCCAGGGTCCCAGGGACTTACCTACCATGGCTCCCAAGAATGGTTTTCTGCTTCAGAAAGTCTGCCTTCTTCCTGTGACTCACTTGGCAAGTTTCAGTATTGTCCTTGCACTTCCTTGTCATTTCCTGTTCTCACCATGTCAGGTGTTCCCAAAACCATCTTCAATAAGAAGTCCTTCCTGCATCCTCCCTAATGTGCCATCTGTGAGGACCTTATTCTGGAAGCTGCAACAAAGTGCTTTTGTACAGACATTGGACTGTAGTCACTAGCCCTCAGTGCTATTAGACTCCACTATGGAGTCAGAATACTATTTCTACTCTTAGATTCTTTCACTTACTGAAATCTGATCCCAGGAAAGTCCCTTCACTTCTCCAAGCACACCACTGTCCTCTTTTGTAAGGATAACAGTGCTGAGCCAGTGTTTCTTCTGAAAGCTGAGAAGGTAAAGTGGGAGAAACTGACCTTTATGATTTAAAGAGCAGTCTGAATGTCAGCTACCATTATTGTATGGTTCCTCTCCCTGGCGATCTCTGAGGCTACATCTTTTCCTTCTTTTATCCCTGGGCCATATCTAGTACAGTAAGACTGCAAGCTGGTATTAGGCACTAAGTTGGAAACAAATTCTGAAGGTACTGGGCTATCAGAATTCAGGTGAAATTCTAAACATATTACATCTATTGTGAGCATTGCTTCACAGAGTGATTCTGAGACATCTTCATCAGAGAAGCATCCTGGAAAGGATGTGGGAAGCTGTGCACAGACTATCTCTTCAGTGGAAAGAATAGGCATGTCAAAGCACATCATTCCTCTTGGCAATAGTCCAATATCATTAGAGGAGAGTGAACTCTAGAACACCCATTGGCTTCCTGTTCCTCAAAGCTGTTACTTTTAAACACCCAGCTTTTAACACAATTTCACTGCAATCATATCTATTGCACGGTTTTCTCGGTTCCTCTTCAGTTATCTGATGCAACCTAGTGTTTTCCACTGCTTTCTAGTCTGCAGAGTTCCCTAGAAGACAGAAATGAAAGTGATGATTAAGAAGATTGTACTCCAATTTCAATGTTTGACCTAAACATTGATTCCCCCACCCAACCCCTCCCATTCCTGTCCCCTTGCCCTCCAAAGGGGGAAATTACATTTTTAACACAGTGTTAAACCTCTGGTTTGCACAGTTACATGTGGGTTTGCAATCTTTAGATGAAGATTTAGTCCACTTCCTGAAGACTACATGAAGCAGAACTTAGAGAAATCACATTTTTCTCCATCTTTTGAAAATACAGGAAGGTTTAAATGCTAGGAGTATACTTCATCTTCATGTCACTTAGAAATAATGAAGCATATATCCATCTTATCTGGGTTGGCTCATTTTCTATATCCAGACTTGTTCTGGTTAAATTATTCTAAGCATCATGTCTGAAATGGAGAGAAGCATGGGAAGAATTTAAAACAGTAGTAAGGAAGATGAGGATGATAGGAAATCTTTCATCAGGACTTCTCATGATATGCTCACAGTTCTCTCCAAAACACCATTAGATTTCTCACTTGAGTTTATTGGTTTGTTTTTGTAAAGTACTCAAACTTGAATAGTAGAGACAAACTAAAAATAAAGGGGCTCCATGGAGTATGAATACAGGTATTTTCCAGGGCAGTCTGATGAAGATATGATCATTTGAAACTACTGGAATCTGGCAGATAATTCAAAATGTAAATTCACCATGGGGCTTTAAAAAAAAACAATATATCATGAAATCTGCCAACATAGCAGAAGGTAGATTAACAGACAACTCAAATTATTCCTGAAGGGTATGGATGAAGGAAACCTCTGGTATAGTCAATAGTTTAATATCTGAGCTCTCTACTACCGCAATGTATATATTCTGACCCAAAGTTTATAATTATAAACTAAGCAAAACACTCACTGATCAGAAGTTTGCAGACTACTTATTAGTCTAATGTGTTAATACAAATCATATTAATGAGACACTGTGATGGAGGATAGAGTGGGCTTCCAGGATAGAGTTACCTTATCAAGCCTTAAAGTATAAGCAGAAACTGGACAAGAAAAGAGGAGGGAAAGAGTCTGGCAAGGAAGGCAGAATGGGCAAACATCAGGATGAGCGAGAGAACAGCCCATGTACACAACCAGCAAGCATTCTCCTCATACGGTTTTCACATGGAGTGTTCACAAAGTTACTGTATCCCCCATGGTTCTGGATTCTGGATAGACTGGCTTTTGGGGGGCCCTGTAGCCTGTGAAGTCTACTTCTAACAGTCAATATTACACAACAGCACCTCAGGCTTCACTACCTCAGTGTCTTTCCATCACCACTGAGGACACCTGGAAGTGAGCTGAGAAAGGAGCCCTCTCCAGTTCCTCCGTGATGATCTGCTGTCATGTAGAGGTTCTGAAAGGTGCTCATCCTCTTCTGAATCTTGCAGAGAAATAGTCCTTGTGCATTTCTCTCTCAACTCTGCATTCCCTTGAAACCAAATTACTTGGGACTTGACTGTGTGAGGTACTGGGGTAGAAGTAGATTGTTAAATCAATCTAGAAAATCACCTCCCCAGGCCCCTGCCATGTTCTCAGAATCCCCACCTTTTCAAAACCTGTCAGTTTGTAGTGCAGACAAGTTCTTTCTTCCCAGTGTGTATTTCTCTCCAGGCAGCTGCTTCTTCCACCATCACTGACTTTTGCCTGGTTTCATGCAAGTTTGGCAGAGGCCCTCTGTGCCTCATTCCTGACACAGGACATGGAAGATGCCCCGCTATTTCACCACTTCCTACGGTCAGCACACATGCGTGGTCCTTCAGCACTCAAACTGGTAATAGCAGATGCTAGTAGAGAGGAAAATGGAGCAGTTAAGGATGCTGGTTCATCACACACTGTAGTAATTATGAGTGTTGTACTGTGCACACGGATTGTTTATTCAATAAGTAAACTTTTTTAAGGGCTAAGAGTATAGTTCAGTGATAAAGCATTTGCCTAGCTAGTGCACAGGCCTGAGTTAGGTCCCCAGCACCAAAATAAATAAATAAATAAATACTATTAACAACCATTTTCCATATCAGCTGCTGCTCACTTGTCCCCTTCTACTACGACTACTGTGTGGTAAGAAGAAAAGCTTCAAGAAGGGACAACTCACTAGGAAGATGAAATTTGATGTTGGTCAAATAGAACAAACTTTCAACACCAGGATAAGGAAGTTCTGATTGTGACATATAGCATGATATGATAACCATGGTGATAATGGGGCGACCAAATACCAATTCGGTGAAAGAGTAGTTCTTTCAGTGCCTGCTGATACACAAATGATAACCAATAACAGAATTACCATGTAAGGTAATGACTAGATTAACTCACCTTTGGTAATCATTTTACAACATATATGTATATTAAATTTTCACATTGTATGCCTTGAATGCATATAATTTCTAGTAACTGTTTCTTAGTAAGGCTAAAATATATTTGGAGTTTTTGTTTTTTTTTTAAAACCTAGCCTCTGTTTCCAGTTTGCTAGAGAAATACTCCCCTTTCCGTGAGCCACCTGTGGTCATAGGATAGAAAACGAGAGCTGAGTCAGAGCGTCAGGCTCAAGCCCCACGACCCTTCTGCTTGCCGACTGACTCATGTTACTTATGTTACTCAGAAATGCCATTGGACTGAGCACTATTTTATGTGAAAGGTTTATACCCTTTAAAATAGCCCTATTTTGAGGTGTACTTGGTTCAAATATGGTACAAAAGTGACCACTTTTTACTACTCAGAGTAACAACAGAATAACAGCAAGTGACCACTAACCCAAAGTTTCTAGAGCCCCACAAGAAAAGTTTGCTCTTTGGTAAAACTCAGCGGTTGTTAAATCCACCTCTGAAGACAGCATCACCCACATAGTGGGGTTGCTGTCACTCTCTCTGTCACTGTTCCGAGGGGAACCCTAAAGCTCTGAGGGATTCCTTTATTTTTACAGATATTTGCTCTAGGATCTGCATTTAGGCCCTTCCGATTCTCTTCAAACCCAGTGCACCAAAACACATCTTACTTTCCTGTAGTTCGTCCTATAACAAATTTTAATCAGTTCAGAGAAATCTCAGGGAAACATGCATATCATTTCTATGACTTCACAAAAAAAAGGAAAGAAAAACCCACTCTATTTCTCTAGGCCACAGCTTCTTTATCAGAAGAATTAGATCTTGAATTCCTATGTCATATGAACTTGGCAAAAGTGCAAAGTGATTCCCCACTATTTCCTGTTTTTATGTTCTTTCTGGTTAGTCCCACAAACTTCCACTGTAGACCCATGTCCATATCTATATCATTTTCACCTCCTTGAATAGATACTGTCCATTCCATACTGACCCACTTAGCCAGGCAAGGCCCACCCCTCACAGTTTTGATAGTAAATTCTTGCTTAATGAAGAGAAAAAATAAAGAATGTGTGACTGCATGCATGCATCAATGAATGAATGAATGAATGAATGAACGAACAGAATGATCAATGAATGGTCAACTGTACTAGTTACCCACATTCTGCCTCTCACTGAGGGTCTTTGTCAACTAGCACATTGCCATAGTCAAACCCTCACAGATGCATGTCTCATACAAAGTCTGTATAGATGGTGTGATTCCTACCGTGGTGTTGAGCTTGTTCATGTTTTATTTGTTTGGCGGCCTTGTTTTTAAATAATACCAGGAGCCTGCAGAACCTGGAAAACAGGAGGTACAATTTGCAAGTTTGTCCTGTGGAGTCTGAACTCATGCTCACCTTAATTACGGGCAGGTGGGTGTCTAGGAGATGGAATCCTTTTTTACAGAGGAATGCCACTTTTTAATCTTATTTGTGGAAAGTCCTGAAGCACATTCCATTCAGAGCCTTCAAACATAGATAAATTCCACAGGTTTACCCACTCCGTCTTTCCTTCTCAGAAATGGCTATCCTCCTTCCTCAGATTCCTGGGTGCAGTGATTGATTCTAAATGTGCAATTCCATGTCCAGCTAATCCAGTGGGATTTTTTATAAATGTTCCTGAGACATTTCAAGTCTTTAGTAATACATCTCAGGATTCTTTTACTCCAAGGGGATTTTCCTTTGCTTTTCACAAATTCACCCAGAGTTTCTAATTAGCAGCTTCTATTTTAGCCCTCTCTATTCTCAATACAATTGCAACACAAATGGTCTGTAAGAAGCTAAGGGGTTTTGTTGTTAGGTTTTGTTTTGTTTTCCTTTTTTTGTATGTTTTTACAATAAAATGTAGTAAATACAATGTATAATTTAACTATGTTTTTATTTAATGAGGTGAAAAATTCTTAAGGGAGATAAATTTATCAAGCAGAAAAAAAAGAAAAGCTTTAGCTATTTCTGAAAAGGGGAGGAAAACCCTGTAGATAGCCCTACTGACCATTTTTAAAGGTCCTGGAGGGGTGGTTCAGGGTTTTCCACAAGTTAGATTAGAAGGTGGCATTCTTCTGAAAAAAGAAAAAGAGATGGGAGCCACTGCATACCCACTTGCCTGTAACTAAAGTGACTCCCCAGGGAAAGCTTGCAAACTGATTCACAGGCTTTCCAGGTTCTGCAGCTGCATGGACCATGAAGGCTTTTCAGCATCTGCCTCTACTGTTAGTCCCATCACTATAAACTCCATTCACATCTGACTTAGAACAAGAAGAGAGCTGGTAGTTCAGAAGGATTACTAGATGACCATGGTTCAGCCAGTCTGGCATCTGGATCAGAAAACAACAAAAAAAGAGACCCTGTCTCAAATGAGATGAAGGTGAGGACCCATGCTGAAGCCCGGGAGCATCACAGCACACACATGGTCACATTTATACACAAGAATGAGTCCCCCTCTTTCTCTCTCTCCCTCCTTGCTCCCCACCCTCAAAACACTATCTCTTTCACACACACAGACAAACACAACTGTAGTATGGCTATCAAGAGTAACTCTTACGTGTAAAAGATATCAATAGCAAATAATGATGTGATAGTATTTAGTATTTACATTTTGTAATACAATAACAGAAGTTTTCAAGCATTAGAAATCTAAATTACAATGCAGATGATTAAAACATTGAAAAACAAATTCTTTAAGTGCCATTGACACAAATAAAAATTGCCTTGGTCGTTTACAAAGTTGTTGCTCCTGCAGAGCATGCTCCTGGGAACCAGGACAGCACCAGAGGAACTGCAATGAAAAGACCCTGACATTACATTCGACCTACACTGCTTCGGGCTCAAAAGGGGTACTCTATTCACACCTGAAAGTGGTTTTCTTAGCAGATGCTTCCCAATAAACTCTGACCAGGACAAGCTGACTTTCCCTCTAGTCTTGCACTGCTTAAGAATGCTGTGGGCCACACAGAGGAGAACCCAGGAAGACCCAAGGAGATGATCTCAGCATTAATCCCTCCCTGAACTACAGCTTTAACTTCACCTCAAGCCATCTTCTATGTTCTGGATGGGAGCCATAAGGTAATTCCTTGAGCTTCAGTAAAGCATCCATAATTCATTAAAAACAAAGCAAAACAAAACCCCAACAAAATCCCTTAGAATATTCTTGAAACTATGAGTGCTCTGAACTAATAGGATGATAGTTTGAACTCACCAAATACTCCCATGTTAATGAGTTTTACAAGATAGCTGTTTAAAAGATCACTTGTATTTCGTTCAACTTTACACATCTTTTTTTTCCCATTTACTTATTCACTTTACATCTCGATTACAGCCCCCTCACTCCTCTCCTCCCAGTCTGACCCTTACAAATCCCTCTTTCCATTACTCTTCCCTTCTCCTGAGAGAAGAGGAAGCCCCCACCTTGGGTAACAACCCACCCTGGGACATTAAATGCAGCAGGACTAAGCACATGTTCTCTCACCGAGGCCCAACCAGGCCCAACCAGGCCCAACCAGGCCCAACCAGGCCCAACCAGGCCCAACCAGGCCCAACCAGGCCCAACCAGGCCCAACCAGGCCCAACCAGGCAGTCTAGCTAGAGGAAGGGAATCTAATGGCAGACAACAGAGTCAGAGACAGCCCCTGCTCCAATTGTTAGGGGACCCACATGAACACCAAGCAGCACATCTACTACAAGTGTGTAGTGGGCATAAGGTCAGGCCCCGAACGCTCTTTGCTTGGTGGTTCAGTTTCTGTGAGCCCCCATGGGCCCAGGTTAGTTGTGAACATATTTCTTGCTTAGAGACTAGGTGAAAGAGTTTCCACAAACCAGCAATAAGTTCTAAAATATCCATATACAGTTTGGAAATCATTTGTTCTTTTAGCTTTTGTGTTTCTAAAATCCTACTTCTATTTAAACAGCTTAACCCAGATTTCCTACGGCTGCCATTTTTCAATCTTTAATATAGTGTTAAGGTTAGAAAAATGGGCTCCACATTTGCCAGGCAAGTACCTGTATCAAACTGGACATCTATTTCTGTTCCACCTTAACAGTGTCTTTCCTAATTATGTGATGGGCCCTGGTCTCATAGAAGTTATACTCAAGAAGAACAGCTATACCACTCATGAAACCCAGACCCTGGGGACGTAAGTGTAAGAGTAAATCACACATCTTAGGCATGGAAATAGCTTTCCAGGGTGAACAAGTATTGCCTGGTGCTGGTATAAGGATGCACATATGTAGCAATGTTTCAGTCTGTGTGGAGTCCATGTGAACCCTTATGCCTGGTCTCTTTCTTCACACAGTGAGTGTGCCTTATTTTTTATAAGTCTTCTGTCCTGCTATTCTCTAGAAGTTGACGTATTGACTACCTTCCAAGAGACAGCCAAACACAGCAGCTTGAAAATGATCAACCCAATACTTTCACTTTTATCATAAATGACAGAATCAAAATCCTAACAGACTTTGTGTGGTCTAAAAAGATAAAAGACTGAAGTTCCATTTAAACATTTACATAATCCCAAAGTCCAGGGAGCAGACGTTTGAATAAAGACGAAGAAGTTCCCCAAACTCTCGGATGTGATATTACAAAGATTTTCTCAGAAAACTATACTTAGTAGCCAAGGGAATCTTTGCACAGAGGAAAGACCCAGGCCACAGGAACAGCAGAGCAGCAGGCCACAGGAACAGCAGAGCAGCAGGCCAACAGTGGACAAGCCTGTGGGAAAGCCACTCTGAAAGGGAGGGTACAAACGCTCCCACAGCAGCGCTGCTCATAGGAAGGACAGAGCATTCATGTCTACATCCATTTCTCCCTGCTCTTGACTGATGTGATGAGACCAGTTGCTGAAATCTTTAGTTAGAGAGACCTCCCTGCAGTGAAGGACTATAACTTGGAACTTTAAGTCAAGAAAACTCTTTGCTCCCCTAAATTGCTTTTTTTCAGGGTATTTTGTTGCAGCAACAGAAATAAAGCTAGTTTTACCTGTAGGAAGTGCATTGTGGACAATGTTGCCAATTGTGGTGGATTTACAGGGGAATGTAACCCCATGGTGAGCTGAGAAGCATTTATGTATTTTTACAAAGAGAACTCTTGGGAATTCAGAATGTGATCACATCTATAAAAGTTCAATAAAAACTGGGTGAAGCCCTGAAGAAGAATTTTGAGTTTGAGGCTTGTTTTGTTGTTTTATTTTTTTATTTTAGACAAGGTCTCATTAGGCAGCCCTGACTGACATGAAACTCACTGTATAGACTAAGCTAGCCTCCAACTCAGTCAGCTCTGTGCCTCTCAGAATGCTGGGATTAAAGGTGTGCTCTACACCATTCTCTGCTTCAAACCTAATCTTATTTAAATAAAAAAGAGGAGGAAGAAGAGGAGAAAAAGAAAACTCAATAGAAAGGCTAAAAAACAAAAGTGAGTAACTCTCTTAAGAAGTTTATATTTTAAAAGACAGAAGTTGGGGGCTGGAGAGATGGCTCACTGCCCTTCCAGAGGATCGGAGTTGGCTTCCCAGGAGATTGCCTCTGGACTCCTCCAGCAGCTGAACTCAAGTCCACATACCCACAGGCACACAAACATGTAACAAACAAAGAAACAAACAGCAGATCTTTTAAAAAAGAAGTTGAAAAGTTGAAAGGGAGAAGAGAGAGAGTTATCATCCCGGCATGCAATGCAACCAGAAGGTGCTGAGGGCCAATGCAACTTAGTTCATCTCAGGATGATCTAAGTCAAATGTGAAAACAACCGCGCAGGTCTCAAAATGGCTTGGAACGTGGCAACCTCAGGCACTCCTAGTAAGATAGACTAACCTATAAAAGGCTTGGGAGACAACTGAGCCGCAAGCTTTCAGCACTCCCCGGCCCTACAGAAGGGAGGGGGCTGAATCTGAGAGCAGAGACTAGTCTGAGAACTGTGACAACTACAAAATGCCAAGATCCCAGTTCCTCATGCCCCAGTCTCTACTAGGCTTCCCAAACATTGACAGTTTTGGAAACTTTTTTTGGGGTGGGATGGGGTCAGATTAACTCAAGACAAAAGATCAAAGAATATGAATTCCCCTAGCTAGCTTTACATTTCAATTCAAAGCCCACAAGCATGGACTGAGGGTGTGTGGCTGTGGTAGAGAGTACTTGACTACAGAATTCCAGGTTTGATCCCTAGCACTGAGGTAGGGGAAACAGACCAAAAAAAAAAAAAAAAAAAAGCCTTATTTACTAGTTCAGGGCTTCCTATCATCTATTTAGACTTCTCTAATTCTTGACAGACACCAAGGATTAGTAGATCTCTAAAGAAAGCTTCAAACTTTGAGTCTATGCCAATGCCTGGCAAAGACAGAAGTGGATGCTCACAGTCATCTATTGGATGAAATACAAGGCCCCTAATGAAGGAGCTAGAGCAAGTACCCAAGGAGCTAAAGGGGTCTGCAAGCCTATAGGAGGAACAACGATATGAACTAACCAGTACGCCCCAGAGCTGTGTCTCTAGTTGCATATGTAAGGAGAGGCCCTTGGTATTGGGACGATCATATGTCCCAGTACAGGGGAATGCCAGGGCCAGGAAGTGGGAGTGGGTGGGTTGGGGAGCAGGGTGGGGGGGGTATAGGAGGCTTTGGGGATAGCATTTGAAATGTAAATGAAGAAAATATCTAATAAAAAATTTAAAAAATACTGCTAAAAAGAAAGCCTCAAACAAACAAATAAACAAATAATACAAAACAAAATAGGTAAGTTCAGCTTGGATGGGACAAATATATAGTGACTAGAAGTGAGTGGAGGGGGAAGAGAGAGAGAGAGAGAAAGAGAGAGAGAATTCTATGCCTTTGAATATGAATAAAGAATATAAGTAGCAACATATGAGGTATATAAAAAGAGAGATTAGAGACTGGTAAAGACTTGGTATAGCTGTCTCCTGAGAGGCTTTGCTAGTGCCTGACAAATACAGAAGTGGATGCTCACAGCCATTCATTGGACTGAGCACAGGGTCTCCAGTGGAGGAGCTAGAGAAAGGACCCAAGGAGCTGAAGGGGTTTGCAGCTTCATAGGAGGAACATCAATATGAACCAACCAGTACCCCCAGAGCTCCCAGGAACTAAACCACTAACCAAAGACTACAAAAGGAGGGACTCAAGGCTCCAGCTGCATATGGAGCAGAGAATGGCCTTATAGGACATCAGTGAGAGGAGAGGCCCTTGGTCTTGTAAAGGGCCCCAGTGTAGGGGAATGCCAGGACAAGAGGAGTGGGTGGGTTAGTGAGCAGGGGGAGGGGGATGGGATGGGGCGGGGTTAGAGGGGAAATGAGGATAGGGTATAAAATTTGAAATGTAAGTAAAGAAAATGTCTAACAATAAAAACGGACTTGGTAATTTTGGTAATGATCCTCCAGAAGGATCAGAAAATGAAGCCAAGGCATTGTGGAAAGAGGAGCAAAATCATGAAAAGGTAAGACAAGAAGTCAGATTGTAAGTGTAGGAACTTTAATATTTCCAACAAAACATTTCAGGAGGTGGTCACAGACTACAAAGCATCAGGAATCATCAGTATGATGATTGCAAGGCCCCCATTCTCAGCAATGGAAAGTGAGATTCTAAGTTTCCTGAAGGGTCCATTGAGGATATAGAGCAATGTGGTGTGAGAGCAAATACTTGCCCAAAACACATTATGATGAAATTTCAGTACACTGTGTACAATTGGAGTCTCTATCAAGACAAAAAGACTTAAGCAAAAGAGAGGAAGAGGAATGAACTAGGGAGGAAACTGTAGGTTTCCTGAGCAAAAAGGAAGCTATTGGCTCTCCAACAGCCTGGGGAGAGCTCCCCCTGAGAACATAAAGGTGGTGGGAAGAGCAGCAACTAAAGAGGGAGACAGAAGAAGGGAATAATAATGGCAGCTGTCCTCAAGCCTCTTGGAAGGTGTCTACTAAAAGAAAGACAAAGAAAACCAAGAAAATGGAGGAGGAGGCAATAATGCCAGAGCGGGGGTGGGGGTGGGGGCAAAGAAGAAATAACCACAGACCAAAGCATTCAGCTGGATTGTATTTTGTATTTGCATAGACAAGTTGCACCACATAATTTATTCCATAGAAAAATATCTGAAAGGCATGGTGATTATTATGCTAGCTGGGCATGGTGGTTCAGCCTTTAATCCCAGCACTGAAGAGGCAGAGGCAGGCAGGTCTCTGTGAGTTTGAAGCCAGACTAGTCTATAAGTGAATTATAGGACAAGGATACACAGAGAAACAAGAGAAACAGTGTATTGAAAGACAAAACAAATAAAACACAAGAGAGAGAGAGAGAGAGAGAGAGAGAGAGAGAGAGAGAGGATTATGCCTACTCCGTTCTCAGCTCTTTCCAGGCATTCTGCAGTGTTTGTGGTGCCCAAGAGCTAGAACTTGCTGTCCCTGGTCTCCAGCTTCTCACTATCAGATGCCTGCCCAGCGGCTGTGTGGGGTCCGCACAGTCAGACTTCCTGCATCCCTCTGGGCCAGATGGAGGGGACCCCATTTTTAACTCACACTGTACCATCAAATCTGGTCTCAGACTAAAATGGCCCATAGTTTTGGAAGTTCAAGGGTGTGATGCTGGCAGCAGCATCTTGACCTTATCATGTTATGGAGGCCTACTTGTGAGAAAGAAGTTATTATGTCATAAATCACGAAGTCAGAGAGGTCAGGATCTACACTCCTTCTGAAGGGCACATCTCCAATGCCCAGAGGATTTCCCACTGGGCACGATTTCTCAAAGATCCACCCTCCAATAACCCACCGAGAAGCAACCATTTAACACATGAACCTTTGGAGAGGCTCAGCAGCACTGGAAGCAGCCCTCAGAACGCAGCTGCTTTGGAAAGTGCCTTAACATTGCAGATCATAAGCACATCTCCTCAGGGTGCTGGCATTGCTTTCATTGCAATGTTGTTCATTGTTTCATTGACTGTTCTTAAACAGTCTTCTACTCCCAGAGACAAAGAACATGACTGAGGTAGTACTGCCTCTTTTTAAGACAATGGCATATATGTACACAGTTGGAAGAGTTTAACAGTTATAGAAGAGTCTTTAAGAGCAGAAATCTCTCCCTGGGGGTAATAAAATTAAATTAAATAATTTAGAAAGTCTCTCTTCTATATTTCAAAATATCATTATGCTGCTTTCTTGATTTTTCAGCATTAGGCATAACCCACAATGTTAGATAAAGATTCTATTCTTTCATCACCAACCACAGTATTTACATATCTTCTCATACCTTTATCATCCTAAAAGAGACTGTAGATGGTTTGCTCACGTCAGTCACTATGCACAAATCATCATATCTATATAAACTCTATTCAGAGCTGAGTCATGACATCAACCATGATTAATTTTTTCTTTTCTTCACAAGTGCATGTTTTCTCTTCGCTTAGTTTTCTATTTATTTATCAGTAATCTGAAACTTGAATTTTTCTGCCAAATATCTGCATTCCCTTCCAAGACATTCAGATATGTCAGATGTTCTGGTCACTGCATCTCTTGGAAGGTGCCTTTCTCAATGCCTAGTGTGGGGTGCTTACCCCCAAGTTGGCAGCTCTATCCTGGAACTTCAGGGTACATCACTGGGCACTCCCCCCAACTTTCCACCTGTTTCCTGTGCTACTCTCTCTCTCTTCTCCTGTTTCACTTGTTTGAATAACCCCATCCCACAGGGGCTTCTTCAGACATGTGTGGAGGCAGATTTCTTCAATCTTTTCAAGACTGCATGTCTTTTTGCAGCCTCTACAGGCAGCAGATTTATACTATAGCTTCAAATGTTTCTGTGGAGATGTCCAGGGACACCCTGATAGATGGCTCTTTGGATGTGAACTTTTTTGTCCAATTCTGGAAAATGTGCTCTAATCTCTTGGTGACTCAATTAACCTTTCCTCTTTTCCCTTATCAACATCAAACCTTTTGAACTAATCCTGCTTCCTCATGTTTTCTCTTTCTTTCCTTCCTTTCTATCCTAATTTCTGAGATGTTTCTCTATCAAAGCATCTTTGAAGCTTTCTATTGAAATACTCATTTTTATTTCACTGTTAATCTCTAAGACCAGTCTAATAACTGTTTTTTTAGTCATCCGTTTTAATTTTGCAGTTAAAATATTTTCTTTTTCATCTTTAAAAATTACTTTCTTCTTTACAAGTGCCTTCATACATGGTCTTTTTTTTTTTCTCTCTGAGGAAATGATCTCCAGTTATTTGGCCATTTGGGCTTATGATCTTTTATTTCCATCTCATCTCAGAAGCCTACTGTTCTGTGGTCTTCAGCTTTTTTGAATGCCAAAGTTAACTAGCAGACCTGTGTTTTGAATGTGGCTTGCCCATTCTGTTTAGTTGTGAAGCAATCTTGTTCATGGCTTGTTGAGACACCTCCAGCCTCAGCAGCAGCAGGCATGTCTCCTTGAGCAGGTCACACATATGGCTCACTATAGTCCAAGTTGATTGTCCAGAGCATCTTGGACATCACTTCTCTGCCACTGCCTTCTTCTGTCCTTAGCCCAAATAATCTGATTGTCTGACAGGACTCAGGCACTCCAGGCCTCTGTGCTGGCTTGAGCCAGAGGGCAGCGATCTATCAGGACTTTACCAGTGCCAAACTTTTCTATCAGTCACCCAGTTGTAGGCCTTTCCCTTCACTCAAGTTCTAGAAGCAGTTAGTGTTTCCATTTCTCGAAGTCCTTAAATTCTAGAGTCTAGAAGGTTCTAATGTTGTAGTCAGGAATTCACATTTTTTTCTTACTACCACCTTTGCATCCACTTTCCCCAGGTCTCCAAGCCACTTTCCTCGTGTCTGCATGCTTCCCACTCGTCTGCATGCTTCCCACTAGTCTGCACGCTTCCCACTCGTCTGCACGCTTCCCACTTGTCTGCACGCTTCCCACTCGTCTGCACGCTTCCCACTCATCTACATGCTTCCCACTCGTCTGCACGCTTCTCACTCTCATAACATTCCTGCTTGGACTTCTCTCTCCTTTTTTTTGTCTTTGTGAGTTGGTGTATTTTGAAAACATTCTGCATTGTAAATTTAGTGCTTAGAGGGGAGCTGAAAACATATGTGCATTTGCCCTCTCTACAATAAAGTCTCTTCATTTTGTTTGGGGGCAGCTTGATAGAAAGCTGATATCTGCTCAAAAATGCCACTCGTCACTTATCATATTTATTTCCAGAAAATAAAAACTGAGTGGGAGTTTTATTGTCTCTGGTAAAAAAATCACTGTGACTTTTTAAAAACATGTTATCCACAGGTTGGAGAGCATTAGAACCTGAGTTTGAAGCTCTACAACAAAAAGCTAGGCATTGCAGTACTGTGCTCAGTAATTTTTCCTCTGGGTTGGCAGAGATAAAAGCATCCATGGAGCTGGGACTGGCTAATTAGATTGTCCAGCTAGTCTAGTCAAATCAGTAAGATCTGGATTCAGTGAGAGATCCTGTCTCAAAAAATACAGTAGAGGCCAAGTTCAAGTGAGCAAGCCATGTCCCCAGCTGCAATCAGAGTTGAGACCGGCTCTGTGGCTTGTAGCTGGTCCTCTGCTTGCTAGAACATTCTAACATTTACACTTTTGTTATAAGCTATTTAAAACCAGTAAGGAGACTTGATATTCAGAAAATCAACATGTTTTTTAATGACTAACTGTAAAAGGCCCCTACACGTGACGCCATCTGGACACCCACTCTGGCGGGGGTGGCACCCACCCACCGCTGTCCTGGGAAGCCATCACCGCTCATCTGTGCCCGCGGCTACAAGAGGACAGCAAGGGTTTTCTTCAGAGTCTATTTTTTCAGCAACAAGGACCCCAGTCTTCCTGCTGCTGCCAGGAAGAGCAGAGAGAGCGCCGCGTGCGAGATGAGCCCCAACACTGCCCACCTTATCGCCGCTGCCCCGCGCACCATCACCACTAACCCCACCCCGTGGGCACCAGGAGGCCTGAGCCTCGGTTTGCCCAGGCCCCTGGGTGCCCCTGCCCACCTACACCTTGAGGGGCTGACCTGTGTTAAGCAGTGGCCATGGTCCAGTGTGATGTTGTGTTGTTCACACACGCCACCCAGCCACCCATGCGCTGCTTGACCACGGCAACCCCTTCCTGTGCGGCAGACGTCACTCCTCACGTTGTGAGCCGAGGCTGCAGCATTGGAACAAAACAGCATTATATCACTTTTCCTTTAATTTTTTTTCCTTTTGTTTTGTTGTTTGTTGTTGTTCATTTAAACATGTATTTAGAACTGCACTTTGTCAGAACCTTCCAGCCCCTTCTTACTCCCCGGTTAACTGAGGTTTTTACCAATTTCTAGAGCAGTTCAAGCCCTAAGTGCTCAAGCGCTTACACATCCCCTCTGGTGCTTGGTTGAACAAGGGAATCACAAGACAATGAAAATGCAGAGACTGAACTTGGGGGTCGTTCTGTGCCTTCCAGCATCTTGTACAGCAAACCCTGACTTGTCTTTTTACCCCCAAAATACCGTCTTCAGTAGCGACTGAACCTGCCACTGTCAAAATACGTTACTTGCATTTATTCCAAATAATCTCGTTTACTCTTAACTGTTTATGCAAATTGTATAAGGTTTCTTATGCCCAAGCTTGAAAAATGATTTCCCAGTAGACAAGAGGTCCCCACCCATCCTCCAATTGTGTTTATTTACATGAGAAGATCATACAAAAGCCCTCTGCTCTAGTCCTAGCAGGGCAGCCATGAGCCGAGGGTAGGTGGAGAAGGCTTGTGCAGGTACAAAGGACCTCAAGGACTGGCCTGCAACTGGAGACTGCTAAGCCCTGACGTCTGGTGCTGAGGTCGTCTGCAGGGTTTTGCCCTTGGTTTACTGAGGGGGGGGGCGCTGAGCTGCTGCTGGCCCCCCCTTCTGACGTGCAATGCAAAAGGGACATCATGTATACGCAGCATTTATTTGGAGTTTTTCCTTTGGCTTTTTTTCCTCTCTTTCAGTTATGAAACTTGTATGCATGGATTTCACCTCTCCATAGCTAGACCCACCATGGGCATTATGACCGTGTCTTCTAAAGGGTCAGTTTTGTTACGCAACACGAAGAATGCTGTCTCAAAAAAAAAATACAGTAGAGGCTAAAACACAATTTTAACTTCTGATCTCAACACACACACACATGCACACACACACGCACACACATATGTTCATATAACCAAATATACATAAATAAAATAAAAAACCCACATGATATAAAAAAATTTAAAAAAAAAACCTACATGGTACCCCAGAACTACTCTATAAGTATGATGATATCAATAACTTTTTGGATCTCTTCTCAGCATTGGATTCTGATAACTGATCATCTAACCCACTGTTCTGTGGCTGCTCTTAGTCAAGCAGCACCCGTAAGAGTGAGAAACTTTCATCCCACTTCTAGGCTAGAACTTTATCTCTAAACCTAGTCAGTTAGACTCAGCTGTCACTTACTGAACATTTTTTCACACACAGCACAGCAGTGGGCTAGATGCTGCTGACAACATAAAAGAATTTTAAGTTGTGTCTCTTACTCTCAGAGTGCTTCCAGTCAGGTTGTGGTGAATGAGACAGGAAACATGAGGCATGGTACAATAATGGAACACATTTCTTCTGCCTCCAGTTGAGCTTTCTAAGCTCTCTCAGTCTTCCATTTTGAATCACAGTCCCTTAAAGATAAGAAAATGCCCATTCCTTGTTCTATGACAATGGAGAGTTATTCTGATTGTTTTGGTCACATCAGGTTCCAGGTCATGATTAAGTGTCAATCAATCTACCATCACTAAATGTCAGTCAGTTTTACCCCCTGTCAAGAATGCCTCTCTTTCCCATCTTCAAGTATCTTTGAGAGTGAACTACTTGAGATTGAAATTTTGAAAGCTCCTCTTTTTCTTTCCCCTCTCTTCTTCCCCCCTCTTTCTTTCTTTCTTTCTTTCTTTCTTTCTTTCTTTCTTTCTTTCTTTCTTTCTTTCTTTCTTGTAATTGTAGGAAAATGAACAGAAGGGAATTTGGATATACAATTATAATAGCCATCACAGTCCTTATCCTAGAAGTGAGATACATGAGGCTCAGAAAGTCATCTAAAGTTACACTGTGATCAACTCTTAATTCTATAATTCTCAATTGTCTCTTGTAGAAAACTCTAATAACACCACTGGGAAGTGTGAAAACTTGGTGCTTTATATAAGCCCAACTCAGGTTTATATGTTAAGATGCTTCTCATTCCAGAAGAGAACAGAGGAGACATTAGGTGAGATGGCTGGTGAGATGGCTCAGCGGGTAAGAGCACCCGACTGCTCTTCCCAAGGTGATGAGTTCAAATCCCAGCAACCACATGGTGGCTTACAACCACCCGTAATGAGATCTGACGCCCTCCTCTGGTGCGTCTGAAGTCAGCTATAGTGTACTTATGTATAATAATAAATGAATCCTTGGACGGGAGAGAGCGGGGCCGACTGGAGCGAGTGGGGCTGGCCTGAGTGAGTGGGGCAGACCAGAGCAAGTAGGGTTGACTGGAATGAGGAAAAAAAAAAAGAAATGTCATCAAATGACCTTTTCCAACATTGTCTCAAATATTGTGATCTCTATTTCTTCTTAACTGAAATCCTGTGAATGCATGTGTGTGTGTGAGAGAGAGAGACAGAGAGAGAGAGATAGAGAGAGACACAAAGAGAAAGAGAGAGAATCATTAGGGTCTTTTTTTCTCTGATTCTTTGTTTGAAATGGCCTTAAGGGAAAGAGAAGTCATCTGATTTATAGTTATATAGATTAGCCCTAAAAATATGACATACGAATTAGACTTACTTCCCAAGGTTGTAATATCTCAGCATACTTGAAATGAACTTAGCCCAAGAGCTGTGAGCTCTGAGCTCTGTTGATGAGCCCTGAATTATCTTACTTTTCTCTCTTCCCTATCCTGCCTTTTGCTGTGTAGGAGAATAAATTTAAGCACCTTCCTCAGAGTGCTCCCCTCGTGCACAGGAAGCTCTTCCAAAACCCACACCCACTCCCAGGAAAGCCCTCTCCACCCTCTAGACCAGTTCCCTTGTTAACTATTCCAGCAACAGACTTTAGACAGGGACTAGTTGATTAATCAGAAATAAGAGGTGGTTTCCTGGAGTCTGGCCACCACACCCACCTAGAGCATAGCTGTTTGTTGATAGGTTTCTTGTCTTTTCAACCTTTATCATTTGTTCCACAGCTAAGGATAGAAATTGTGTCCAACTTACTTACTAGCTCTTACTAGTACTACATTCTTCATTTGTTCATTCATATGTTTGTTCATCTATTGATTGATCCAGTCATTCAATATATAGATTCCAGAGAAGTTCACAAATCTGAGAGCCTCTGTATTCTGGGAACTCACTGAAGAGGAGCTGTGGGAGAATGGGTGGCAGCATAGGAGGGCTGCTTGTAGAGTTGTTTTAGGGCTCACTCTCATAGCTTTGCAAATTCCTTTTTTGTGTATCTGAAGAGCTGAAGAGTCTATGGGTAGCAAGTAAGGAATTGGAAGATTCCATCAAGGAAAGGCCTTGAGGCTTCCCACTTTTTCCAGATGGTCAACACGAAGCACAAAGGCATAGCACAAGGCCATGCAGAGTCTGTCTGATGGATTATCATTACTGAAATTCTATCATGCTCGAAAGGAAAGGAGCAAGGCACTAAGTCTGAACAAGTAGGCAGGAAAATGTCAAGAAGGCTTGAAATGGGAAGACCTTGAAGCATGCTGAATGTTTTTGATTCAGTACAAGTAATTTCTTTTAAATTGACATACACACACACATATTATATATATCATATACAGCATGATGACTGTATGGAGTAGAGAATGATTAAATTGAGCTGATAATATATACATTACCTTATACACTTAATTTTTGTGGTGCAGACACTTAAAATCTATTCTGCAATGTTAAAAACATAGTATGTTGCTATTGGCAATAGTCAAACCATGCTCCACAGCAGAGCTCTTGAATTTATTCTTTCTAGGTAAAATCCTCTATTCTTTGATCAACACTTTAAATTTCAGAGAATGAAATAATCATATTCTGTGTCTGGAAGTTTATCATCCATTGCTGGTAGTAGGAGCAGAAGAGATGGGACTGTAGCAAGAGGAGAGAACTTAGGGTAAAATCAGGCAGACTATCATGGAGGCTTGTTACCTTGGGCAGTAAGCACACACACACACACACACACACACACACACACACACACACACCAAACAAACAAACAAACAACTCCAAAAGAACAGATCAAGGACATTTTGATAAGGTAGAACACACAGGTCCTGAGGTGAGGAGAGACTTCTTATCAAGGCATAGACTATATAGCAAGATGAGCAGATTTGGAGGAGAGGTGAATCTGAGTGGAATTGAGATCTGCTGGCTTGGATGTGCTACAGGAAATTCAAATCATTCAAGTGCAATGGTGCTACGAGGTTAAAATAGCAAACAATGCTGAGGAATCTCCCCAGACAGAGTGTGGGGAAGGCAAATGTGGATGATTTTCTGGGAACATATGAAGAAATCTCAAGACTAAAAAAGAGAGAAAAGTGAATGTGGTCAGCTGCTGTTTTGGCTCCAATGTGCCTTCTCATACAACATGGACGGGAGCAAGTAGTTTGTTCCTTACTATATTGAAGTGCCTAAGGGAGTCTGTGAAGGAGGAATCACAGCAGATTGTTGTCTTGGATTTTGTAGCAGAGTGCTTGCTGAGCTTGCATAAGGCCTGGGTCTGATTCCTAGCACCACCAAACAAACAAACAAACAAACAAACAAACAAAAAAGCAAATCTGGGAATAGTAAACGTTCCTTGCAACTACTGTTTAAATAGGTGTTGGCTTGAGCCTAGCCTCATTAGTTACAAGGGAAACACAAAAGGACTATCTCCCTCCTCTACAGTTGCTTGAGACAGGGAAAGAACCTGAGCACCAAAGTCAAACTAATGATTCTCCAGGGACAGGCAATGCCCAGGGAGGAACGCCAGGGCCAAGATGTGGGAGTGGGTGGGTAGGGGAGCAGGGCGGGGGATGGGGGAGGGCTTAGGGGACTTTCGGGATAACATTTGAAATGTAAATGAAGAAAATATCTAATAAAAATGGAAAAAAAAGAATAAAACTGACTCTAACCATAAGCAAAACAAAACAAAAAACAACAAAAACAAAAAGAAAAAACAAAAAACTTTCAGTGACGTATGGGAGAGCAACAATTTTCCTCTTCAATGTAATAGGGGGTGTGTGTTGGTGGTGGTGGGGGCAGTGTATCTAACAGAAGAGAGTTACCCATGATAGGTCACCCTATCATGTGGTGACCTATACCATATAGAGATAATATTTAAATCTTTATTTCTAAGAAATAGAGACTTTCCATTTATGGACTACTTGGTAGAAATCCTGGTCTGTGCTGATTAGAGGTCATTAGGGGGTCATGAAGGTACACATGGAGGGTGCTTATACTGGAAAGCAGCTAGGCAGAGTTCCATGGCACAAAGAAATTGTTCTATATTTTGACCTGAGTTTTGATTACATAATGAGTACATATCCAAGCATTCATCTGTTTGTCCTCTAAAACTTGGGCATTGTCTTAGTTAGGGTTTTATTGCTGTGAAGAGACATCATAACCAAGACAACCCTTAAAAAGCACAACATTTAACTGGGGCTAGTTTGCAATTTCAGAGGTTTAGTCCAGTCCTGCCATGGTGGGAAGCATAGCAGCATGCAGGCAGACATGGTGCTGGAGGAGGAACTGATTGTTTTTACACTTGGCATAGCTTGAACATTAAAGACCTCAAAGATCTGCCTCCATAGTGACATCCTTCCCCCAAAAAGACCACACCTCCTAAAAGTGACACTCCCTATGACTGAGCATTCAAACACATGAACCTATGGAGCCAAACCTATTCAAACTACCACAGGCATGTTACACAAAGTCTACATCACTAGAAATAGGTAACTCCCAGGCACATTAAATATAGAATGCACCCTACAGAGACCCCCCAGATAGACATGATAAGATGTATATCATTGAGGGAGAAAAATGGACTCACCTGAGGATTAATCTCCTCTTAAGCTAGAAAAGGAGAAGCAAATGGAAGACCCAGTGAAATTCTAGAGCTAATGGAAGGAAAAAAGAGTGACAGGTGAAACAATTAGAAGTAGTGAGCAGAGTGGGTGTTAGCAGGGAGAATAAACCTGCTAAGATGGTAATGTTCAATGTGAAACCTTTGGTGTGAAGGGTGAAATAAAAAGGAAGTAAAGATAATTAAATCTGAGGATATATTCAAGGCAACCAAATACTGGAAGGGATTTCTTAGGTTCATGTGCAAGGTGGCAGGAGGTACATTCAAAGTGTCTGGGAAATGGCCAAGTAGATAAATAAGTGAGAAGACAGAAAATCGCAAAGGTAATTTTATTATTTTTATTACATGAATGTAGGTGTGTGTGTGTGTGTGTGTGTGTGTGTGTGTGTGTGTGTGTGTGTGTATGTGCCATGACATGGATGTGGAAGTCAGAGGACTACTTTGTAGAGTCCATTTTCTCCATCCACCTTTTTGTTAGTTACAGGGATTGAACTTGGCGGTTTTAGCTTTGTAAGCCAAGCTTTTATATATAGAGCCATCTCTCAGGCCACGATGACTGCTTTGAGGTAATAATGAAAGAGAAAATGAAGTAAATGATAAGCAGTAATGGTCCATTTTGAGAAATGAATTGTATGAGAATAGTTATATTGCTCTATACGTAACAGGTATAGTTTATTCTCGAAAGGGAAGGAAAAGTTGTTGGTATTGTGTGTCTCTTTTCTTCAAGAGCTCTCTATGCTCTCTTATCCTAACAGACGAGCTGAGATATTTTCCACCCTCTGCCTCCACCAAGAGTTCTTTAGGACAGTGTCTCACAATGCCTGAGCTACACTGAATTTTCGGTGATGGAAGAAAGCAAGGAAGGAAGACAACAATGAAGAATCAGAAGATAAAACAAGTTAAAATTTTAAAGCACCACCAAACCACGCCATAATCATTATGTCATAGTGGATAAGTGGGTACAAATAGCCGACTACTGTAAAATATGCTTCTAAGAGATCATGGGGAAATGATGTCTTAATACTTAAAAGCATTTATATTTATTACACATGTAGACAATTAACTAAGGACTGAGCTAACCAACTGTCAAATGATCAAAAGAAGGCCATTTCCTAGCCATTCCACAAAAGATGATCCCTATAACGAACCTGTTTCTGCCCTAAGAAATAGGCTTGAAAGGATGAGAGCCAACTGGTGATTGTAATATACTCAATGATGGAATATAGCTGAGTCTTACTGAAGCAAGTACAGCATGATTCAAAAATCATCATTACTTCCATTACCACCATGAGCACATCCACCCCTGTGCAAAAAACATTCCACAAAGTTCCCAAGTGAATCGGGTGGGAAGCATAAGCTGCACATGTCCAGACAAGGGAAAGTGTAATCTCTAAGCATTTCTTCTAGGAGTTCAGGTCACCTCTCCTAAGTGACTGTCTGGCTTCAGGGGACAGAGAGTGACTGGATGGAGGGAAGCAACTGCCTGCAGTCTGGCCATGAGAAATGCTTTTAGGCCAGCATGGTTTTCACTCTTTCTTGGCTCTTTCATCATTTTGGCCCTATGATTTGTTCAGGGGTCTAGTGAGGATCTCAGTGTTCTGGCCCCGACAGTTTGGAATCGAACTGCCAGCTAGTTTCATAGTCTCATTTTCTATACCTCCTGCTTCCTAAGCCATGTGAATGAAGAAGCATTAATTTTGGAGGTTTGATTTTTAAAAGGCTTCTTTTGAAATGGACATGGTGGCACATACTTTTAGTCTTAGCATCTGGGAGGCAGAGGCAAGTAGATCTTTGTGAGTTCAAGGCCAGCCTGGTCTACATAACAGGATCCAGGCCAGGCAAGGTTACAAAATGGCACCCCTAACATGTCCCCACCCTCAAAAAAAAAAAAAAAAAGAAAGAAAGAAAAAAGTTATTTGAAATAATTGAAAATATCATTTCACAGAACTCCATCAAGGTGAAACCCTTTTACTGTTTTAAGAGTGCCTTCAGTTTGTTTTCCTTAAACTGCTCCCATAAAACCTGTTTCCATCACTGTTGGCTCTCAAGCACACCCAGGACAAATGGCTGAGGTGCCTATTGAGCATATCAGAATGGACCTGCCACAGATCCTTCTTCCTGAGCCCTTCTCACCCTACCCCCATTGTAAACCTGAGCCCTTCTCACCCGACCCCCATTGTAAACCTGAGCCCTTGAGCTTTGCTTCCTTTCTCCAAGCTCCTTTTTTTTTCTTAATTAAGTGTTTTATTTATTTACATTTCAATGTTGCCCCTCCCTGTTCCTCTCCCAGAGTTATCCCCTTATGCCCCTTCCCCTTTGCCTCTGAGAGGAGTCCACCCCCCAGCATCCTCCTTCCCTGGGGAATTAAGTCTCTACAGGATTAAGCAGATCCTCTCCCACTGAGACCAGACAAGGCAGTCCTCTGCTACATATGTGCTGGAAGGGGGTGGGGCATGAACCAGCCCATGTATGCTCTTTGGTTGGTGTGGCTTAATCTCTGGTAATTCTCAGGGGTCCAGGTTAGTTGATGCTGTTGGTCTTCGTATGGGGTTGTCATCCCTTTCAGCTCCTTCAATTCTTCTAGCTCTTCTGTAGGGGTTCTCAGCCTCAGTCTAATGGTTGGCTGTAAGTATTTGCATCATCTGTCTCAGTCAGATGCTGATAGAGCCTCTTAGAAGACAGCCATGCTAGGCTCCTGTCTGCAAGTATAACATGGCATCAGTAACAGTAATCAGTGTAATAGTGTCAGGGTTTGGTGCCTGCCCATGGGATGAATCCCCAGTTGGGCCTTTCCTTCAGTCTCTGCTCCATTTTTGTCTCTGTATTTCTTTTAGACAAGAGCAATTTTGGGTCAAAGTTTTAAAGGTGAGTTGGTAACCCCATCCCTTCACTGGGGGCTCTGTCTATGTACTGGAGGTGCTCTCTTCAGGTACTGGGGAGCCCATCTTCCCACTGTTGGACATTTCGGCTAAGATCATACCCACTGAGTCCTGGGAGCCTCTCACCTCACAGGTCTCATGGTATGTACTGAGAAGAGTCTATTAGCCAAAAGTACAGAATACCCACCATACAAGCCACAGACAGTACAAAGTGTAACAAGAAGGAAGGCCCAAGTGAGGATGCTTTAATCCCACTTAGAAGGGGGAACAAAATAATCATCAGAGGGACCTGGATAGCAGTGGGGAGGGGAAAAGGGTTATAGGATCAGGTATGGCGTGGGGGGGAAAGGAGAGAAGCCCAGAGGGTCAGGAGAATAAATGGAAATACGCAGCTCCCGAGCTTCTCTTTCACACAGTCATCTCAACCTCTTGGTTCTCACACTTCCTCTTAGCTCTTCATGCTTCCTCTCTTTTCTCTTCCTCTCTCTCGCCCCCATCTGGACCCTTCCAGAGGCCTCTGGCTGTTTTCTCCTTCATTTCTACACTAAAACCCTTTTCCTCAACCATATGTAGGACCAGTCAGATCTTCATTTTCATTCAATCATAAACTTAGAATCTTTGAGGACTGAAACTGAAGAGACGGCTCACTAGCCGCAGCTGGGATGTAAAGTGTTTGCTGTCTAAACATGGGGAACTGAGTTTAGATACCCCAAATCCACAAAAAAATCTCCAGAGGTAGCAGTTTGAGGAATGGGCAGAGTAGGTAAAGACAGCCTGGTCCCTGGAACTTACTGGCCAGCCATCCTCGGCAGTTACTGAACTCCAGGTGCAGTAGTGGACCCTGTCTCAATAGTAATAGCGATAAAAATAATAACTTTTAAAATGTGAGGACTTATACTCAACATTTAAAAAATATGAGACATGTATATCATGGAAAATAAACCAAATCTATCATGTATATAATGATGAATTTTCTAACAGAAAAGTTATAGTCCAAAATAATGAAGGGTAAACCAGGCACTTAATTTAAATTAAGTAGTCAGTCATTTTCACATGTATTAAAATAGTATCTGCTTAATATAACTAGAGTAAACAAATTCTAGATAGAAATATAAACATTCCAATAGTTGAATCTACCTCTGTATTTGACAGACACTGGCAGAGCCTCTCAGGAGACAGCTATATCAGGCTCCTATCAGCAAGCACTTGCTGGCATACAGAATAGTGTCTGGGTTTGGTAACTTTATATGAGATGAATCCCCAGGTGAGGCAGTCTCTGGATGGCCTTTTCTTCAGTCTCTGCTCCACACTTTGTCTCTGTATCTCCTCCCATGGGTATTTGTTATTTGTTCCCCCTTCTAAGAAGAATCGAAGTATCCACACTTTGGTCTTTCTTACTCTTGAGCTTTATTTGGTCTGTGAATTGTATCTTGGGTATTCAGCCAACCATTGGACTGAGCACAGGGTCCACAATGGAGGAGCTAGAGAAAGGACCCAAGGAGCTGAAGGGGTTTTCAGTCCCATAGGAGGAACAACAATATGAACCAACCAGTACCCCCAGAGCTCTCAGGGACTAAACCACCAACCAAAGAGTACACATGGAGGGACCCAGGGCTCCAGCCACATATGTAGCAGATGCCTTGTGAGACATCAGTGGGAGGAAAGGCCCTTGGTCCTGAGAAGGCTCAATGCTTCAGTGTAGGGGAATGCCAGGGCAGGGAAGCAGGAGTGGGTGGGTTGGTGAGCAGGGGGAGGAGGGATGGGATAGGGAGTTTTCAGAGGGGAAATGAGGAAAGGGGATAATATTTGAATTGTAAATAAAGAAAATATCTAATAAAAATACCTTATCAGCTGTAAAAAAAATTTAAACATTTAGTCCTAATCAAAGTTAAGATGTAGTGGTTTAGATTCATTTTGATATAATCTTATAATAAAAATTATACTAATTTTCTTTTAAAAGCTCTCAAGTTTAGAGTCTTAAATCAAGTGGAAAGATAAGAATTAATCCAGTGAATGACTTGCTTGAGGCAACAATAAAACTGGAGGAACTCTGATTACATCTGAATGAAATGAAAGCCCTGACAAAAATTTTAACAATTCCTTACTATGCATTATAGATGTGATCAATATTGCAATAAACTAATTATTTTCTCAATTTACATAGAGCACCAGTGTCCAAATTATCCAGTTAGATAAATTTAACAGACTGTGCTACTGATAACAATAGCAATGTGAGTTCCAGGCTAGCCTGGGATACAGAGAAAACAAACAAAAACAGCAGTGTAGGTGACAAGGAGTGCCTGACTAAGTCAGACAGCCAAGGTAGGCACAGGGCATGGATAAATCCTTGCCTTGCCTCAGCATCTGAGTTGTTACCTAAAGGGTTAAAGTTGGATCTTTCCCTAGGCTCCACCTGAAACTGTAGGAAGTGGAAATTCCAAAAGAAGTGCCCAATGATCTTCATTTAAATATACTCCTGAGGATTCATATGGTCATCAAATTTTAGATGTGGTGTCTCAGTCAGGGTTTCTATTCCTGCACAAACATCATGACCAAGAAGCAAGTTGGGGAGGAAAGGGTTTATTCGGCTTACACTTCCATACAGCTGTTCATCACCAAGGAAGTCAGGACTGGAACTCAAGCAGGTCAGGAAGCAGGAACTGATGCAGAGGCCATGGAGGGATGTTCCTTACTGGCTTGCTTCCCCTGGCTTGCTCAGCTTGCTCTCTTATAGAACCCAAGACTGCCAGCCCAGAGATGGTCCCACCCACAAGGGGCCCTTGATCACTAATTGAGAAAATGCCTCACAGCTAGATCTCATGGAGGCATTTCCCCAACGGAAGTGCCTTTCTCTGTGATAACCCATCTGTGTCAAGTTGACACAAAAACTAGCCAGTACATGTGGCATCAAGACTCCATAATTACTTCATATTGCTTTTGGATTTCATGGAATAAGGAACTTTATGACTTCCATTATTCATGTCAGTTTTGAGATATTAGGAAAAAAACAAACAAAATTAGTCCAAATATTATTTGCTGTCATGTGGTGACTATGAGACTAGGGTGACAATAACTTCATAGGGTTGTTGGAAGAATGACATCACATAACAAACGCAATTAAATCATGATGAGAACAATGTTGGAAACTGTTCCACCCTTGACCTCAAAACAGCCACAAGGGATGAGGGGTAGTTTTGCATGAGCAGCAGTAAGGCTGTCGTGATTCTGCTCAGTGGAAAGTCTGGTCTTAATTATTCCACTGAACTTAGACTCATTACCTCTGGTTAGCAGCCAATATTCTCATTATAAACTAGAATGAGACAAAAACACCAGGAATCACTGCAAGTGTTTAGTATCTCAAATGTTTTAGTAGAAAAGAGATAAGAAGTAGAGGCCACAGTGGTATAAATCCTAGAAAAATTCACGTCAGGCAACATTCATGAGGACAAATTCAATACTGATGTTAAGATTGCTATAAAATATACAACAAAGACAAACTTTCTTCATTATCACATATGTTTTAGTAACAGCAATTTTTACATATATTAAAAGATATATCATAAGAGCACAACAAAGCATAAAAGTATATAAGTATTAATCTAAAAGATAACATATAAGACCTGTGTGCTTTTTAAAATTATGTTTTCATGGTTTTTTAGCCACAATTAAAAAACCTTAGTGGCAATAACACAAATTTATACTGAAATATGTAAAGTATTTTTAAAAATCAATATAGGAGCTGGAGAGACTCATCAGTTAAGAGCACTGACTGCTCTTCAATTTGATTCCCAATATTTTGTAACTAGTTTTAGGGGATGTTCTAGGGCATACAACACCCTTTTCTGGCCTTCATAGGCACCACACACATGCAGAGCACACAGGCATATTGCAGGCCAAACACCCATACACATAAAATAAAACTAAATTAAATGTCAAAATAGCAATAAATATTTTAAAAATCAAAATAAATTAAAATAGGCATAAACTTATGGTACGAAAAAGTCAACATTGTAAATATGTCAACTAAATCCATAATAACATACACTGCATGCAAATTCCAATTAGAATTTTAAAATATTTTCTGAAATTTGAGTAAATGATGCCAAAGTTAATAAGCTATAATGGATGAAAAACAATGAGAGAAAGTAGTAATGAAGGAGGCTTTTTAATCACTAGGCAGCAAGACCCATTTTGAAGTCAGTACTCTACACACTGGCACTGGTGCTAGGGACTCTGTGACCACATAGGAAGGTTCAGAAAGTCCAGAAGCCGACAAGTGCACATTTGTCATTCTATAAAGAAGTGACAATGCTATCAATAGGAAAATGTGAAATTAATCAACAATAATATTGGGAGTTTAAGATATAGTTTTGGCATTTGAATACTGGCATTTTGCCTCACTTCACTAAAATCAGTTCAAAGTCAGTTGAAGGATCAAAATTTTAAGAAGAAGAGGAAGAGACAGAGGAAGAAGAGGAGGAAGAGGAGGAAGAAGAGGAAGAAGAGGAAAAAAGGGGGGAGGAGGAACATCAGGAGGAGGAGAGGAAAGGTACCATACTAGAAGAATATAGTGACTATTTACATAATACCAAAATCAGAAATGACTTTATTATACAATGTATTATCACAGAAACTGTAAAAGTGATTTTTATTTTACAGTAGAAAAAAAATGGAGGCACAAGGGAGCTAAATAACATACCCAGAGTCACATAGAGTCACACAGTTTTAAGAGAAAGCAGGAGATTTGGGTTCATGTTAGTTGAATCCAGACTGGTGACCAATCTTATTATTGTAACACTGGGTTTCATATGACAAAGCAAAGAAAGATGAAAAGGAAAAGCAAAATTGAACACCCAGAACATAGGACCTAAAGCATGCTCAGTTCTAAAGCATGTACAAACATAATCACACTCATGCTGGAAGACATGCATGAACACAGACACCATTTTCACCCATCATTTGACAGATTTAATAGTGCTGAGTGCCCAGGAATGGAAATAGGGATGGAAACGAGGTCTTCTCTTCACTGCAATAGAAAAACTGGAACCATCTTCAGGAAGATCAAGGTAGCCAAACAGTAAAGCTTACCAAAAGCTGTTAAAGGTAAGGGTTCTTTAATGCCACAGTTCCCCTTTAGACTTTCCCTCTTAAGTATCAAATGAGAGAAAACTGTGGCTGTGTTCACCGTAGGATTACATATGAAGGAAAATGCAAAAATGACTTGTGAATATAAATTTGAGCTGATGCAATATGTAGATATCAATGTAAAACTATTGGACATACTTTGACATGGATTATTCTGGAACTATGAAAACACGTTGCCAAATTTTAAAATGAGTAGGGCGAGCCGGGCGTGGTGGTGCACACCTTTAATCCCAGCACTCAGGAGGCAGAGGCAGGCAGATTTCTGAGTTTGAGGCCAGCCTGGTCTACAGAATGAGTTCCAGGAGAGCCAGGGCTATACAGAGAAACTCTGTCTCGGGGAAAAAAAAAAATGAGTAGGGTGTGCAGTGAGCACAGTATTGTAGCTTTTTGGAATATAAAGCATTTAGAAAGATCAGATATAGGCATAGACAGAGGGCTACAAACAGATACACCAGTGCAACAATAGTGGTGACTTCAGAGTAGTTTATGAATGAGTTTTCCTTTGTGCTTTTTGGTGTTTTCCCAATTTTCTCTACTGAACAAGTTTTGTAGATAAGGAGGCTAGCATTCATTCTAAAGAAAAGGAAACAAGAAACCCAGAGCAATCTCTCCAGCCAAGAACAATGAGGAATTCAATGTCAGATTAAAACAAACAATGGTGGGTATAAAGAGGAGGGACCATTTCTTCAGTAACAGGGGACAACAAGGCTCACTCAGGCCTTCTCTGGTGGGAGTTTGGCCTCGTTAGGTGATTGGCAAAAGTGTCAAAGGAGTTTCGAAAAAGATCAGGAAGGGAGGACAAGAATGAAATTCTACACCCAGCACTGGGTTATATTGCCCTGATTAAGGCTTGTGAACATGGCAACTGCAGAGAAGCGATTTGAAGCTGGTGGTATTCATAACTATGTCAGGTCAGTACTGACTCACAGATGCCATAGGCAAGAAGGAACAGGAAGAAGGTGTTGTTATCCTGCTACAGATAATCAATTCTGTTTCAAACATAGGTCTGGAGATAACAGCCACGTAAGCTACATGAAGCTCTAATTCAGTGTCATATGTTCCTTCAGTTTCAAGTGATCACTCATATTATCTTCTGGGGTTAGAGGTGGAGAGGTTCCTCCTTTTGTCTACAGAAACCCTATCAGATTTGGCATCAAAATTCCTGTGGCTGGATTGGCAGAACTTCACAGAATGCACTAGAATGGATTATTCTACTTTGGAGTATTAAAGAAAATAAAGTTGTAGTTCCTGATTCAATGCCAACATTCCTACATCTTATTGAATTTACATTGTTAATCTTGAGTCATGTTATAAATACTAATGACCAGAGCTAGAGGCTGAGGGGTTGGAAATAGGAGAGGAAATATTTCAACAATGACAAAAGACCATCACTTTCAATTTCTATGATGTTAGAATAATTGAGTATTCAGCTATAAATTTCAACATTAATGGAGAATGGGTTTGGTGTTATAGGGAGAAAGAAAATCAGGAAGAAGCTTTGAAGTTACTCAAGGGAGTAGAAGAAAGTCCTGTAGCACACAGGTGGGGCCTCCTCATTGAGGAAGCCTGGGAAGATATCAGTTATGTGTAGTGGTTGGGTCTCTTTTCCTGTCTGTAATAAGATAGAAGAGAAAATTATTTCAAGAAAGTGAAGCAAGGACCTTCTGTCTTCAGAAGAATTTAACACTGAGGTTTTCAGAAAAAGGCCATAGTGCCTTCACCCTACCCTCACTTGAAATGTGTCACACTACTACCTGTAGTAGCTGAGGGAAGCTCCCAGGGGTAAAGATGTGTGTGCCCCATTAGTTGGGACCTTTTGGTCTGTATTTATATAAACAGTGAAAGAAAACTTAGATTCTTAGCCTTTACCTCTCTATGTGAATTTCCATCTCATGGACACATTTTCTTTATTATTATTACAGATACCTTACAACTAACTTGGGAAGCAGGAATTCTACTTTGGTAAGGAATAACTAACTGTTTCTGTAGCAGAAAAACACTTTGTTTTTCCAAACATGTATGTACTCATCCCTAATGATATATGCACACCTACTGTGCAAATCTGCCTCTGAAGCAGCTGGTGGTCCTCAGTACAAGCTCTTAGGAAAGAAAGAAAGAATCCAGGAAGGGGTGAATAATTTGTAGTTAAAAATATAAACATGGGCATTATATAGAGAAATATGAGCTGGGCATGGGAGCTTATATGTGTTATCCTAGGAACCGGGAGCCTGAAAAAAGGGGGGTCACAGTGAATTCAGATCAGCCTGAGCCACATAGCGAGTTCCTAGTTATAGAGTCAGATCCTGCCCCCCAAACAAAACAAAACAAAACAAAACAAACAGAATAGGAACCAAAAGATATAAGCAATTCAAACTTATAATAAGCAGTGCTACTGAAGCAATGATAAGCAGGAGACCTAGAACTGGGCAGAATTCCTGCAGATTCCCATACTTCTGAGAAACTAACACCAATAGTCCTGCAGCTACTTCACCAACTAGAATGGAAGGAACATACCAAACTCATTCCTTGAGTATTAACGTCAAGGCAAAACTAGACAAGGGCCAATTTTCTGATGAACATAGATGCAAGAAAAGAGAGAGATTTATGCATGTGTGTGCTAAATCTCTGGGCCGGACAATGCAGTGCTTTTAAAGCTTTGAGGCAAAGACAAATTATGAAAACTCAGAATGATGTTAGACAAAGAAATTGGGGGAAAAGGTAAGAAATATCAAGACTAAAAATTCACATGTTTCAATCTTGTGTCCTGGGTCCCTCAGAGACCAGTCTGTGCAGGTGAGAGTGCAGACTGCAGAAACGACACAACTTCTGGGACAGACCCCCGTTTCAGGCTCCAGACATCCAGGCATCTTCCCTGCAAAAAGAGAAGTGGCCTCCTGGGAAGGCTCTGACCGCCAGAGCAGGTGAGGGAGCCATCTTGTATACCGAGTTCCTCAGAGACCAGTCTGCGCAGGTCAGCTCACAGACTGCAGAGGTTGAGTGAGCAGACTGCAAAAGTGACACAGTTTCTGGGACAGACCTCTGTTTCGGCTCCAGACATACGGACACCTTCTCTGCCAGAGGAGAGGTGACCACCTGTGAGGGCTCTGACTGCCAGAGCAGGTAGGGAGCCATCGGGTGTCCTATGTCCCTAGGAGACCAGTCTGTGCAGGTGAGTGCACAGACTGCAGAGGAAACACGTCTTCTGGGACAGGCCCTGTTTCTGGCCATCATTTCAGCCAGGAGGCAGGTCTGAATGCCAAAACTCTGTGCACCTTGCATGCAGAGAGTACTCTGACCACTGAGACTCAGGAGAGAGCTGGACTCCCAGGACTGCTGACAGAGGCTAACAGAATCACAGGAGGAACAAGCTCCAGGCAGAGACAACTATAACAACTAACACCAGAGATTACCAGATGGTGAAAGGCAAATGTAAGAATCTTACTAACAGAAACCAAGATGGCTCACCATCATCAGAACCCAGAAATCCCACCTCAGCCAGTCCTGGATACCCCAACACACTCGAAAAGCAAGATTCGGATTTAAAATCATATCTCCTGATGCTGGTAGAGAACTTTAAGAAGGGCATTAATAACTCACTTTAAGATATACAGGAGAGGGGCTGGTGAGATGGCTCAGCGGGTAAGAGCACCCGACTGCTCTTCCGAAGGTGATAAGTTCAAATCCCAGCATCCACATGGTGGCTCACAACCATCCGTAACAAGATCTGGTGCCCTCTTCTGGGGTGTCTGAAGACAGCTACAGTGTACTTACATATAATAAATAATAAAATAAATCTAAACAAACAAACAAAAAAAAGATATACAGGAGAACACTGCTAAAGAGGTAGAGTCCTTAAAGAGGAAACACAAAGATCCCTTAAAGAATTACAGGAGAACACAACCAAACAGGTGATGGAATTAAACAAAACCATCCAAGACCTAAAAAAGGGAAGTAGAAACAATAAAGAAAACCCAAAGTAAGAAAACTCTGGAGATAGAAACCCTAGGATAGAAATCAGGTACCATAGATATGAGCATCAGCAACAGAATTCAAGAGATGGAAGAGAATCTCAGGTGCAGAGGATTCCATAGAGAACATGGCCACAAC
The DNA here is from genome assembly GCA_902729485.2 of Mus minutoides. Classification (NCBI taxonomy): domain Eukaryota; kingdom Metazoa; phylum Chordata; class Mammalia; order Rodentia; family Muridae; genus Mus; species Mus minutoides. The sequence continues at coordinate 1,731,291 of LR749671.1, read as the reverse complement.
AATCAAATAAATGCAAAATACAAAAAGATCCTAACTTAAAACATCCAGGAAATCCAGGACACAATGAGAAGACCAAACCCATGGATAATAGGAATAGATGAGAATGAAGATTTTCAACTTAAAGGGCCAGCAAATATCTTCAAAAAAATTATAGAAGAAATCTTCCCATACCTAAAGAAAGAGATGCCCGTGAAGATACAAGAAGCCTACAGAACTCTAAATAGACTGGACCAGAAAAGAAATTCCTCCTGACACATAATAATTAGACCAACAAATGCACTAAATAAAGACAGAATATTTAAAGCAGTAAGGGAAAAAGGTCAAGTAACATATAAAGACAGGCCTATTAGAATTATACCAGACTTCTCACCAGAGACTATGAAAGCCAGAAGATCCTGGACAGATGTTATACAGACCCTAAGAGAACACAAATGCCAGTCCAGGCTATTATACCAGCAAAACTCTCAATTACCATAGATGGAGAAACCAAATATTCCATGATAAAACCAAATTCACACAATATCTTTCCATGAAACCAGCCTTTCAAAGAATGTAACGGGGAAGCACTAATACAAGGACGGAAACTACACCCTAGAAAAAGGAAGAAAGTAATCCTTCAACAAACCTAAAAGAAGACAGCCGCAAGAACAGAATCCCAACGTTGACAACAAAAATAACAGGAAGCAACAATTACTTTTCTTTAATTTCTCTTAACATCAATGGACTAAATTTTTCAATAAAAAGACATAGACTAATAGACTGGCTACACAAACAGGACCCAACATTTTGTTGCTAACAGGAAACCCACCTCAGGAAAAAAGACAGACACTACATCAGAGTGAAAGGCTGGAAAACACTTTCCAAGCAAGTGGTCTGAAGAAACAAGCTGGAGTAGTCATTCTAATATCGAATAAAATTGACTTCCAACACAAAATATCAAAAAGGACAAGGAGGGGCACTTCATACTCATCAAAGGTAAAATCTACCAAGATGAACTCTCAATTCTGAATATCTATGCTCCAAATGTAAGGGCAGCCACATTCATTAAAGAAACTTTAGTAAAGCTCAAAGCACACATTGCACCTCTCACAATAATAGTGGGAGGCTTCAACACCCCACTCTCACCAATGGACAGATCCTGGAAACAGAAACTAAACAGAGACACATGGACACTAACAGAAGTTACGAAACAAATGGATTTAATAGATATCTACAGAACATTTTATCCTAAAACAAAAGGATATACCTTATTCTCAGCACCACATGGTACTTCCTCCAAAATTGACCATATAATTGGTCACAAAACAGGCCTCAACAGATATAAAAATATTGAAAATATCCCATGTATCCTATCAAATCACCACGGACTAAGGCTGATCTTTAATAACAGCATAAATAATAGAAAGGCAACATTCACATGGAAACTGAACAACACTCTACTCAATGATACCTTGGTCGAGGAAGAAATAAAGAAAAGCAATTAAAGACTTTTTAGAGTTCAATGAAAATGAAGCCACAACTTACCCAACCTTATGGGACACAATGAAGGCAGTCCTAAGAGGAAAATTCATAGCCCTAAGTGCCTCCAAAAAGAAACTAGAGAGAGCATATACTAGCAGCCTGACAGCATACCTAGAAGCTCTAGAACTAAAGAAAGCAAATTCACCCAAGAGGAGTAGATGGCAAGAAATAATCAAACTCAGGGGTGAAACCAACAAAGTGGAAACAAAAAGAACTATTCAAAGAATCAACCAAACCAGGAGCTGGTTCTTTGAGAAAATCAACAAGATAGACAAACCCTTAGCCAGACTAACTAGAGGGCACAGAAACAGTATTCTAATTAACAAAATCAGAAATGAAAAAGGAGACATAACAACAGGACCTGAGCCGGGTGTGGTGGTGCACAACTTTAATCCTAGCACTTGGGAGGCAGAGGCAGGCAGATTTCTGAGTTTGAGGCCAGCCTGGTCTACAGAGTGAGTTCCAGGACAGCCAGGGCTGTACAGAGAAACCCTGTCTCAAAAAACAAACAAACAAACAAACAAACAAACAAACCAAACAAACAAAAAAACAAAAAAACAAAAAAAGCAACAACAAACCAACAAAAAAACCAACAGAACCTGAGAAAAATCCAAAATATCAGATCCTACTACTAAAGGCAATACTCAGGAAAACTGGAAAACCTGGGTGAAATGGACAACTTCCTAGACAGATACAAGGTACCAAAGTTAAATCAGGATCATAGTAACAATCTTAATAGTCCCATTTCCCTTAAAGAAATAGAAGCAGTCATCAATAGCCTCCCAACCAAAAAAAGCACGGGACAAGATGGGTTTAGTGCAGAGTTCTATCAGACCTTCAAAGAAGACCTAATTCCAACTCTTTTCAAACTATTCCACAAAATAGAAACAGGAGGTACACTACCCAATTCATTCTATGAAGCCACAATTACTCTGATACCTAAACCACTCAAAGATCGAACAAAGAAAGAGAACTTCAGACCAATTTCCCTTATGAATATCTATGCAAGAATACTCAATAAAATCCTCACAAACTGAATCCAAGAACACATCAAAACGATTATCCATCATGGCCAAGTAGGCTTCATCCCAGAGATGCAGGGATATTTTAATATACAGAAATTCATCAACATAATTCACTATATAAACACACTCAAAGACAGAAACCACATGATCATCTCCTTTGATGCTGAGAAAGCATTTGACAAAATCCAACACCCCTTCATGATATAAGTCTTGGAAAGATCAGGAATTTAAGGGCCATACCTAAACATAATAAAAGCTATCTACAACAAACCAGTAGCCAACATCAAACTAAATGGAGAGAAACAATCCCACGAAAATCAGGGACTAGACAAGGCTGCCCACTTCCTCCCTACCTATTCAATATAGTACTTGAATTCCTAACCAGAGCAATTCGACAACAAGAGGAGATCAAGGGGATACAAACTGGAAAGGAAGAAGTCAAAATATCACTATTTGCAGATGATATGATAGTATATATAAGTGACCCTAAAAATTTCACCAGAGAACTCCTAAACCTGATAAACAGCTTCAGTGCAGTAGCTGGATATAAATTTAACTCAAACAAATCAATGGCCTTTTTCTACACAAAGGATAAACAGGCTGAGAAAGAAATTAGGGAAACAACACCCTTCACAATAGTCACAAATAATATAAAATACCTTGGAGTGACTCTAACTAAGGAAGTGAAAGATCTGTATGATAAGAACTTCAAGTCTCTGAAGAAAGAAATTGAAGATCTCAGAAGATGGAAAGATCTCCCATGCTCATGGATTGGCAGGATTAATATAGTCAAAATGGCTATCCTGCCGAAAGCAATCTACAGATTCAATGCAACCCCCATCAAAATTCCAACTCAATTCTTCACTGAGTTGAAAGGGCAATTTGCAAATTCATCCAGAATAATAAAAAACCTAGGATAGCAAAAACTATCCTCAACAATAAAGAACCTCTGGTGGAATCACCATGCCTGACCTCAAGCTGTACTACAGAGAAATTGTGATAAAAACTGCATGGTACTGGTACAGCGACAGACAGGTAGATCAATGGAATAGAACTGAAAACCCAGAAATGAACCCACACACCTATGGTCACTTGATCTTTGACAAGGGAGATAAAACCATCCAGTGGAAAAAAGACAGCATTTTCAACAAATGGAGCTGGCACAACTGGCAGTTATCATGTAGAAGAATGTGAATGGATCCATTCTTATCCCCTTGTACAAAGGTCAAGTCTAAGTGGATCAAAGACCTCCACATAAAGCCAGATACACTGAAATTTATAGAGGAGAAGGTGGGGAAAAGCCTCTAAGATATGGGCACAGGGAAAAATTTCCTAAACAGAACAACAATGGCTTGTGCTCTAAGATCAAGAATCAACAAATGGTACCTCATAAAATTGCAAAGCTTCTGTAAGGCAAAAGACACTGTCAATAAGACAAAAAGGCCACCAACCAATTGGGAAAGGATTTTTACCAGTCCTAAATCAGATAGGGGACTAATATCCAATAAATACAAAGAGCTCAAGTAGCTGGACTCCAGAAATTCAAATAATTTTTAATGGGGTACAGAGCTAAACAAATAATTCTCAACTAAGGAATACCGAAGGTCTAAGAAGCACTTAAAAAATGTTCAACATCCTTAATCATCAGGGAAATACAAATCAAAACAACCTTGAGATTCTACCTCACACTAGTCAGAATGGCTAGGTTCAAAAATTCAGGTGACAGCAGATGCTGGCAAGGATGTGGATAAAGAGGAACACTCCTCCATTGTTGGTGTGATTGCAAGCTTGTACAACCACTCTGGAAGTCAGTCTGGCGGTTCCTCAGAATATTGGACATAGTACTACTGGAAGATCCAACAATACCTCTCCTGGGCATATATCCATGCTCCACTATGCTCATAGCAGCCTTATTTATAATAGCCAACAGCTGGAAAGAACCCAGATGTCCCTCAACAGAGGAATGGATACAGAAAATGTGGTATATTTACACAATGAAGTACTACTCTGCTATTAAAAACAATGAATTTATGAAATTCTTGGGCAAATGGATGTATCTGGAGGATATCATCCTGAGTGAGGTAACCCAATCACAAAAGAAGTCATTAGATATGCACTCACTGATAAGTGGATATTAGCCCAGAAACTTAGAATACCCAAGATACAATTTGCAAAACACAAGGAAATCAAGAAGAAGGAAGACTAATGTGTAAGATACTTCATTCCTCCTTAGAATAAGGAACAAAATACCCATGGAAGGAATTACTGAGACAAAGGTTGGAGCTAAGACGAAAGGATGAACCATCCAGAGACTACCCCACCTGGAGATCCATCCCATATTCAGTCACCAAACCCAGACACTATTGCATATGCCAGGAAGATTTTGCTGAAAGGACCCTGATATAGCTGTCTCCTGTGAGGCTTTGTCAGTGCCTGGCAAATACAGAAGTGGATGCTCACAGTCATCTATAGGATGGAACACAGGGCCCCCAATGTAGGAGCTAGAGAAAGTACCCAAGGAGCTGAAGGGGTCTGCAACCCTATAGGAGGAACAACAATATGCCCTAACCAGTATCCCTAGAGCTCGTGTCTCTAGCTGCATATGTAGCAAAAGATGGCCTACTCGGCCATCTTTGGGAAGAGAGGCCCCTTGGTCTTACAAACTTTATATGCCCCAGTATAGGGGAATGCCAGGGCCAAGAAGTGGGAATGGGAGGTTAGGGGAGTAGGGAGGGGGGAGGGGAGAGGAAACTTTCATGATAGCATTTGAAATGTAAATAAAGAAAATATCTAATTAAAAAAAAAGAAAATGTAGAACTCTCAGCTCTTCTTCCTCTATGCCTGCCTGGATGCTTCCATACTCCTGCTTTGATAATAATAGACTGAGCCTCTGAACCTGTAAGCCAGCCCTAATTAAATGCTGTTCTTATAAGAGTTGCCTTGATCATGGTGTCTGTTTACAACAGTAAAACCCTAAGTAAGACAAATAGTAAAGAAAGTAACATGCCCATGTGTTACATCTAGAACCTAATAGAAAAGCTTTTGAATTAAGCAAGTCGTGCTGCTACAGTTTTATTTCTAGAGGTAGGAGAGTAACTCATGAGGATGAAGAGGTGAAAGGAAGGAAGCCCTGTTTTTCAGCATATGCTAAGCCAGTGGAGTGTGTATGAATATCTGCCCACCCTCCAACTTCAGTTTCTGTATCCATAGACTCAACCAACTCTGGATGACAAATCTTTGGAGAAAAAGAGTGTGCGTGATATGCATATATGTACATTTTTGGTCAATGACCCCAAGTAATATAGTAAAACATCTATTTATATACTATTTGCCTTGTAACTTATGCCCTAAATATAACTTTTAAGGGCACATAAGAGTATGCAAGTTTATTTTATTAAAATACTGTGCACTTATAAAAAAAATTTCACATGTTTCTTGCCACAAAATTATTTTCTTCCAGTGTCCTTTTTCATGCCGCCAGCCATTAGCCACAATTTTAGCAGGACTAGGTGGTTGTGGTCTTTGTTTTGGGGGGCATGTACAGTTGTGATTATTTTAAATGATTTGATTGTCAACTATAAAATATAGCTAAGAGATGCATGTTCTCCTGTTCACTATCAAGGACTGCTAGTGCTTAGAATCCATCAAACATATCTGTCTTTTCTATAAATCGTTTAAAGAAAGACTAAAAATTTACAAAGGCCCACTGGCTCCCTGGCCCCTTCTTTTTCCTTTCTGATCACAGTGGGGTGAAAAACTGCTTCCCCAGGCCCTCCCAACTATGATACTCTACCTTACTGTGAACTAGAGTCACAGCAATGGAGTGCTGACAAGAATTATAAAAAATAACATTATTTACAGCAATCACATGGTAATTTTATGCAGTGGAAGAGTATGCATTTCTATAAAGATAAACAGTTCTACAAGCACCACCAGGAAACTGCCCCAGATACATTCGAATTAAACTACTTGATAGCCATATGTACACTTAGAGCAACACAATATTCCCATTCTCTTTCCCACCGTCCTAGCTGTGTTTCCAGAAACTATTACCTCTTAGCCTTTCTGCATTTATACGTCAGTCAGCCACTGTGTTTCCAAGTCAGCGCTGCTATTTCTGCAATGCATATGGTTTTATTTATCTAAACAGCTTATTTGTCAAATACAAAATTTAGAAATATAGTGCATTCTTAATACTTTCTTAATAAGACATTATTTTGATTTCAATGTCTCTTTTAAATTTCATATTTAAATTTAACTTCCAGTGTACCAGTGTTGAAAAGTGAGAGCTTTAAAAAAAGGTTAGGCCAGGGGGTTCCTTCCTTATGAATGAGAGTATTCATTTATTATCCAGGGGTGAACTACTTAGAAAGGTGAAAGTTCATCCTTCTGAGATCATGTTATGAGTAAATGAATATCTAACTTTTCTAGCACTGTCTTTCTCTATTACTTCAAAATATAAGTATTTATTTTAGTCAGGTCTTGAAGGCCAGGTTGGGCTTGAATTTGTCATCTACCTGCCTCATCCTCCTTAGTACTAGAATTACAAGTGTTTGTTACTACAATCAACTATAAATTACATGTATTTAAGTTAATCAATTAATTTTCTCTACCAAGTGTATGTGTGTCTATTCTGTGTGTATGTGTGTATGTGTGCATGTGTGTGTCTATGAATGTAAATGTGCTCATGGGACCAGGTGAAGATATCAGGTGTCCTTCTCTACCATGCTCTTCCTTATTCTTATTCCACTTTCTCTTACTAAATCTGAATCTAGACTGACTGGTGACTAGCAAACCTCAATGAGTCTCTCATTTTCCCAACCCCATGTTGGGGTTATAGTAACATGTACTTGGCTTTTAAAATATATATATTTATAGGTACTGGAATCCAAGCTCTGGTCTTCATGCTTAGTGTTTTTGCCAAGGTATACTTGTATAAAATATACACTCATGCTTAGTATTTTTTTTGTTGTTGTTGTTGTAGATTTTTAAAAATTTTTTTTCAACTTTTATTAGATATTTTCTTCATTTACATTTCAAGTGTTATCCAGAAAGTTCCCTATACCCTCCCCCCTCCCAACCCTGCTCCCCCACCCATCCGCTCCCACCCCCTGGCCCC